>CAIGQQ010037872.1:74279-96198 GCA_903798035.1 Danio albolineatus
TCTCCCAGGGGCAGCATGTAAATTGTAAACAACAAAGGGCCTAAAACAAGTACATTTTCAAGGGGTGGTCCAGAGTGTATTTTTAAGGCTTGGTTGTGTTTATAAGTGTTCTCATGCTTCATTTGTAGAAAACCACGTTTTATTTTCATATACTCACTTTGATTATAAACAGCTACTCCGCTAACATGAAAACGACGAGTCATATTTCCCTGTTCCTCTGAACGGCCCGCCCTCAAGAGGCTCTGATTGGTCAGCTAACATAATGTGCTGTCATTCGTGAATGCGCATAATCTGAAGGGTTTGTGATCTCAATAGCCCAGATATATTTTTTGTAGTCCCCAATAGGCATGGGCCGGTATAAGATTCTGACGGTATGATAACCTTGGATAAAAATTTCACGGTGTGACGGCATTGTGTTTACTGCTCTAAAAATTTTTCTTTTTAAATGTCTGGCTAAAAAACAAAACCTTTATCCCCTTTGAACAGAAAGTATTTTATTTAAAGTGAATCATTGACTTCTGGAGCCTTCATTTGTTTCAAATAGTAGTTTGACTGTTTTCTACCATTTATTATTCCTAGTCATTTCTCCGGTAGGCAACTGAATCGGAAGTTCTAAAACAATCGCGAAAACGAGCGCACTTCCGCATTGAAGAATAAGGTCAATATGTTCACACAGCTACATTACACATTAACTAAAGTTTCAAATATGATATCCTAGTGGACCACCCCTTTAAAATGTATTAAACCATTTCTAATCACGTATATGGACCTTTGGTGGTCATGAGAAAATTTACAAATTTCTGACGATCATTTTTCATTTGCAATGCATTGGATGGGGGATGTTCAAATGATGCTGATGTCTGTCTGAGTGTTTCTATTTTGGGTTACCTGTGTGTCATTGGTGACCAATCAGCCCATCATTGAGTCTGGCAGGATCTCAGTCAATCAGTCAGTAGCTCAGCAGGGATGTTGTCTAAGTGGTAATAAAGGAGGTGTGTGTGTGTGTATGTGTGTGTGTGTGTGTGCGCATGTCAGCAGTGGCAAAAGATTGCTTGCAAAGCCTTATGTCAAAGTTACATAAGTTTGCAGCATGACTTAGTGTTTGTTCCTTATTGTCAGTGACAGGGTGTTCTTTTTGGTTTTGGCCAAGTCTGTGAATGGCCTTTTGAAAACCTATTTTATTCATTTTCATGCTCTCTCGCTCTCATTGCAAGTCATTATAAGTCAGACAATTTATGATAGATTTTTGGTTTTCTATTCAAAAGAAAATACAAAATGCTTTTCTCCATTACTGCTTATTTGACAGGGTGAATCTGAAAACTGTCAAGAAATATACTGAAGAACAAAATCTGTATGAAAAAAGAAAGACAATGGCGTTTTGCTCTCCTGATTCAAACTTCAAATAAGTTTTATTTTGGCCTGATTTTTGTTTTGAAGATACAGTCATTGGCTTTACACTCCCGTGTGGTAAAGGGTGTCTGTTTCTTGTAGTGTTGCACAATATATCAGCAGCTATTTGGCTGAAAAATGCTTATTTGTAATGTTATGTGTGGTCTAAAACGGCTTTCACACTGCACACAGAAAGCCCTAAGCTATGAAAGCCATTCATTTCAATGGCTTGCACCACACAAGGGCAGTTTGTTGCTATGCCAACCAAAAAGTAAGAGCAGTTGAGTGAGCTAGTTTGCACAAATGCTGCAGTGAAGGTTCAGAATAGCTCGATATCACACTGAGTATATTCTGCTCCTGTGCTCGTATACTTATGTGCATGGACCGCACTTGCTCACCAGAAAAGCAATGTCTACTAAAATAACATGCCAAGAGAACATTTCTATGTATTATACTTGTTCCTTCTGCTTGCAATAGTGCTATTGTGCTGTCATGGCAAGGCTGGTAAAATCCTGCCTCTTGACTCATTCAAGGTCAATAAAATTTTACTGTCAATAAAATGTGGTTATTTTATTGACTTATGATTTTTAGGATCAATATAATTTAAGTTATTGAGTTAATTTTAAGAAGTGTTAGCAAGTTACTCTATATTATTTAATAATATTATAAGAAATAATTATTACAAAGCATATTAGGTTTTGTTTTAATGCCAAGTGCATGCCAAATTTTCATTTTGGTGCATCTCTAGTATTGATCAACATCAGATAAAATCTGCTGGCCATGAGGGTTTTGATTGATGCCCTCCACTTGACATGATCCATCCCATTTGGCAGATTTGTGCCATTTGGCACACTTCAGAAGAGTTTATCCTAAACCTAGATAGAACAACAAGATGTCATAACATAGTTCACGCAAAAATGAAGATGAACTCTCTATTTATTCAAACACACCTTTGAGTTATGAGAAACACAACAGAAGTGACTTTTTTTTTTAAATGTTGAAAAACAGTAACTATTGACTGTCATAGTCAAAACAAGAACTATCGAAGTGTTCACAATAGACCTTTTTTTGACACAAAAAAACAAACTTAAACAAGTTGGTGATTGTGAACGATGAGTAAATGTTGACCGAATTAAATTGTTTGAATAAACTATCCTCTTAAGGTTTTATATTAAAATCGTTTGTCAACCGTATTTGTTTACATTCTTATTTCTGTGATCAGGAAAAAAACTATTAATTCAAGATTTGTATTTATCAGCCCACATAGAAATATAAACCTGAGAAATGTTCAGTGGTGAACCTAATGCACAATAGAACTTCATTGTTTATTTCAACAAATTTGTAGTGGCATCAGTGTTGTGAACTCTTACAAAACTTAGAACTTGCACCTTACTTTAGAACTTACAAACATTAAATTGCAGTCTAGGGCACTGGTGACAACATCCCTTATTCATTCATGAATTGCATTCATTTCTTGTCGACTTAGTCCCTTTATTAATCTGGGGTCGCCAACTCATCCAGCATGTGTTTCACACAGCGGATGCCCTTCCAACAGCAACTCATCATTGGAAACATCCATACACACTCATTCACACACATACACTAGGGCCAATTTAGCTCACCCAATTCACCTCTAGCGCATGTTTTTGGACTTATGGGGGAAACCGGAGCACCCGGAGGAAACCCACGCCAACATGGGGAGAACATGCACACTCCACACAGAAATGCCAACTGACCCAGCGGAGGCTCGAACCAGCGACCTTATTGCTGTGAGGCGATTGTTCTATCCACAGTGCAACCGTGAGACCACATCCCTTATTCTAATTCCTAAATAATTGCATAAGATTTCTTGATAGAATATTGAATATTTAAGCTTCAGCATGATCACCCATTCCTATCAGTGGCTGCAGCCAGTCATTTGATGCTGAGAGCATTTTGTCCACGTGCCACTGGCACACAATGAAGCTCCATCAATGAGTGCAGAGGTCAGAGATCACTGGCCTCTCTTGACTGCAGCCAGGCAGATGTGCTTAGCTCTGTTTATGGCTCTCGTCAAAGGCTGTAACATTCCTCTGCTTTATAGTTTGGTCATGATAACCTTGGACAAGCTATTCAGTGGACCGGAGCTCCATATGCAGCCGTAAATCAGCAGCTTGGGTTGCTTTTGTGCGTTATGGGGTCGCTCTCAGCACCAACGGGCTGTTCATGTGGGTTGGATGCCTTTCAGTGGGACGAGTTTTCTAGACCTTTCCGCTCTGCTGCTTAAGCAGCATTCAGTGGAGATACGTCATGACAACCAAACAAACAGCCGGAGCCTGCGTGATTTCCCCATTTCCTCTGTCATTCCTGAAGGGTTTGGTCACAGTTCGACTCTGCCCAGAGCTGCACCTTCAAATACAAGCACTCTGTCACTCGCCCAGCCAACTTTTCAGAGGCTGACTATAGACTGAATGTTCATTTAAAAGACTTTGATTTTCTGATTTGTTAGCACAGAGATAAAGTTTATGGAAAGTTTCTTGGTGCTGTTGTGGTCAGACTGTTGATTATGGCATTGCTGTGTTCGTTGTTTGAAAAATGTTTAAGTGCATTGCATATAAATGCAGGGCTGCATGTGCTTATTTTCTTTGTCTCTGTGCAGTTTTTTTTTACTTTTTAACTGCTGTTCCCCACAAACTCTTCGCTGCTTGTTCTGTTTGGGTAGGGGGTTAAGGCTGATTTATACTTCTACGTCAAGCACACGCGTATGCCCTGGCGCAGCCTGCGCGTGTTCGTCGTGGCCGACGCTGACGCACACCTCTCAAAAAACTTAACTACACGTCGAAACGACATGTAGCGCAAGCCCTGTGATTGGTCAGCAGGTTTTTTTTTTTCTTTTTAAAAAATATGTTGTTATAAATATTCATTATGAAAGTTGTCCATTGTGCTTGTTTGTAGATCCTATGAATGCCTGCGTTTGCAGTGTGGGTTTAGTCAGAAGCACCGCTGAACTTCCATCATCCACGTTCAGTTTCTGGAGGAGTTTATGAGCTCACAGAGCTGCGTGCACCTCTGAAATAATATAGTGGACTCAGATACAGCTCCAAATGAATCAATCCCTGTTAGCCATTTAGTAATAAAGCTACAGTCACCAAGCCATAGACAGAAGCCCTGCCCATCACGCGAATCCGCGTCTGTTCTCAAGTAAATTTGACACGCGAATGAAGTGGATTTGTTTGTGCGAATTAAATGTTCACGTGTCTATTTACGCACGAATAGCGCGATTTTGCTGCACTTGTCGCGTCTGGTGAGAATACAGCATTAGGCCTGATATCTATTTTATGTTGTACAATATATTGCACCAAAATATATCGCAAGACAATATAAAATCCCACATTTTATTAAGTGACCTTAACTACTTTGTACTTGCATCAGAAAATAAATACAATGTACGTACTGTGTTCATATTGTATTTGAGAACACTTGTGGTGCTCTTGAGTTGGGATAGGGGTAAAGTACAGGACAAGTTTAGTGGTATCAGTAGGTTTAAGGGTGGGTTAAGGTGTTACAGAAATTAATTACAGAAATTAATTACAAATGCAATTACATACAGATATTTAATCAAGCATAAGTACAATGTGAAAACATATATTTACACAATAAGTACATTGTAACGAATCGTTAATTTCGGTGTAAGTACATATTAGATAAAGCCACTTAATATAAAGTGGCACCCAATAAAATATCATCACAATGCACGTACACTCTTGCAAAGAGCACATAATATTTCATTCTTATGAATATTTAATGATAGTCATTTTAACAGTTTCATAAATAGGCATTGGAATCAGAATGTGAAAACGCATATCCTAAATAAATACTAATAAATTTTAACATAAAAGTGCAAGGTAAAAAGTAACAGAGGCTGTTATATCAGCTACCAGATTTGTTTATTGTTATTTGTTTCCGTAACCTGGTAAAAACCAACACAGTGAAGAGACGTTAACATGACGTCAACATCAAATTATGAGGTTAAAAGAAAATGTCTTATTTTAAATTAATTTATTTCGTTATTTAAAATATGTGGCTAAGAAATAGCGATTTTTTTTTTTGGTGGGGCCAGTGAAAAATTTTGGCAGGGCAAGTAAAAATCTGAACCACTGGTCCAATCGGGCCAGTAGAAAAAATCCTTAGTGTTGAACCCTGCCAAAAATGATCATGTCCATGTGTTGTGCGATAAGTCGATATATTGATTATTGTGACAGGCCTAATCAGTATACTATACATCAGGTCTAAATCTCAGTTTTAATCATAAAAATAATTTGAAAACAATTCCCCTCACTTTAAGCAGCCATCGTAAATGGGTCCAGAAAGTGACGTGAGTCAGCTAAATGTAAATAATGGCTCTTGAGGTGGTGTCCATATGTGAAGTGGCGCAGCGGTGGGGTGCAGGGCGTCGGGCGGGCTGTGTCTCAATGTTCTGGCACGAGCTCCACAATACCCTGCAGCAGGTGTCTGGGGGAAGTTTGGGCCGGCTGGAGACTCCCTCGGGACTGTGAGTGAATTTATGTCTTGTGCGAGGGGCAGATGGATGACTCGGCCTTTGCTCTGAGTGGTCTTTGTGAGTTGAATCACAGATTAACTCAACCAAAGTCTGACCCCACTGTGAAAGTGATCCCTTCCTCCATCGCCTGACAATAGACTCGTATCAATATCATTTTCCTCCTCCTCACTCACTCACAGACATGCACGTGTCCAAATACAACTACATGCACCGTTTGTCTCAGCATGATGGGGAGTTTTGCATTAGTACGCTCCCACCCACTGGCTGATGCAGTTCTTTTAATGTTGGATGTTGTTTGTAATCTTTTGTTAGTCTAAAAGGGAGAGTTTAAGCTTTTAGAAATTGTGGAATCCAATGGAGATAGCTGTAGAATTAGTGCAATGCAAATATTAAATGTACATAATCAAAGTTTAATGTTAAAGTTTAACATTTAGTTAAATATAAGCAGTGTGCTTATAACTTTACTTTGGAGACAGAAGACGTTAAGCTACAGTTTTATGAATTTGTTGAATTTATTTGGTACGGGTTTGGGTAAAATGTTAATGTTTTTTTTCTGTAAGGTTTGATAACATTTCTTCTAAAGGTCAAATAAAAGAAATAGTGTATAATATTATATACAAATGTTAAATATTTTAGAAATGATATGATTTAGAGCTGCTTTTGGAGGAAATGACAATTAGTTCGAATATTTTTTTAAAAGTTTTTTTCATGTGTTGTGAATAAAAATCAGGGTTATTCCACCTAATATTGCTAAATAACTCTTCTTAAGTGAAAACATTGGTATTGTGTTGTCTAAAAACTTATATAAACATGTCTGGATAAGTGTTGTTTAGTCTAATTTTCATTTTATACTCTAAAAGAGTCTAAAAGACTGAAAAAAAATACATATCGATTGCAAATCCTAAGGTGATTTTTTTCTCCCTTTTTTTTCTTCAAATATATGTAAAACAAAGCATATTGTACAAACATCAATGGCCTTTGAAAAAAAAGGTAAGAAAAATAATCATAAATTATAAATGAAAAATAATAATAAAAATACGCACATATACATATACACACATATACACACACACACACACACACACACACACACACACACACACACACACATATATATATATATATATATATATATATATATATACACACCTACACACATATATAAACATACATGCATATACACATACCCTAAAACATGCATCTGAGATAGATTTTCTTCAAAAGTCCTTGGTGATCCTCTGACGTTGAACAGTATTTTCTCAGGGGTGCTGTAGGAAATAGGTTTGTTGATCCAATGTTTTGTAGGTGGAGGGCGAGATGATTTCCAGTTAATTAAAATGTGTTTTTTTTTCCAGCCATTTCAGCCAGAAGTGTAAAGTGTTTTTTATGAGAAGATGATCTCTTAATTAATTGAAATATCTGTATGTGAGCTGTTGAGCAGTATTCGCCATATTTTGAAAGCATTTTGACCTAACTTTTTCTTAACTGTGCAGACACAACATAACTTCATTCTTGACCTTGCTGCGCATTTCATTTCTTAAAGTTTTCCATTCTGATGTGAAGATGTGGAGTTTAGGAAAATGCTTCATTGCCGTAATCATAGTGTGGGGTTGCTGTGTTTTCTGTTCAGGCTCAAGGACTCCTCCAAAGATGAGCCCCGGCAGAGCACTGAGGTGGATGAGTCTTGGGACGAGCCCGGCCAGGAAGAGGAGACTCTCTACTGCACCTCCCCTCCCCAAACTCCTCGGCAGATAAAACGTTTGTCCATCAAACACCAGAGAAGCAACCAGGGGTCAAAGGGCAAAGGTGAGAGCCCTTAACTTTGCAAGTCTCCCAAACATATGGTGCTAGGGCCCCAATACCATCAGTGACACACTGCCGTTGTTCTGGCGGGATTTTCTAGCACTTGAATAGAAGTTATTGCATTTGATTAGTTATAGAGAAACATTTAGGTATGCACAGATAAAATTGTAAACCTTTTTTTTATCAAAGAAAGACAACTATTTTAGCTTTTTCACTATTGTTAATTGTTTTAACAAAAAAACAAAACAAACCTTTGATTAACTTTGTCAAAAATAAACAAAAAAGCAACATACTTTTCATTATGTAATTGATTGTCAGAAGGTTTTACTGACAATTGAAAGCTGCCATACGCCAGTCTTTTTTTATATTGTATTTTATTAAATGAATGAATGAATATCTGGTCAATTTGTGTTCATATTGCAATCCATCTAGCAGAAAAATGAAATATTGCAATGTAAGATTTTTCCAATATTGTGTAGTTTTATTTTTCACTATCGGTCACTGACTTTCATCTCTTTCACCAACAGAGAAGCCGTGTTCGTCCAGCCCGTTGTCTCAGCGTGAGCGTGAGGGAGCAAGATCAGCTGAACCTCCTGAAGAGCACAGCTACAAGCAGGAGAAGAAGCAGCGCTTCAACCAGCGCTCCAGCGAGCGGGACGTCAAGAAGACATTTGAGGGTGCCTTTATGCTGGATCCTGTCTCCAAGTCCAGTACCATCGGCTCCAGAAACATGGATCCCCGCAAGCCATACCTGAGCCTGGGAATGATCCCTGTGCGCCCCCACCGGCAGACCTCACGCACAGACTGTCCTGCAGACCGCCTCAAGTTCTTCGAGACCCTGCGGTTGCTGCTTAAACTCACCTCCATGTCATCCAAGAAGAAGGAGAAGGAGCAGCGAGGCCTGGAGAACACCGCTATGGAGCAGAACAACGAGGTCATCTGGCTGGAGCTGCAGGCCTGGCATGCTCGCCGTAGTGTTAATGAGCAGGACCTGTACCTGTTTACTGCTCGACAACACATACCTGATATCATCAGCGAGGTTTTGCACTTCAAAGTGGACTACAGTAGCCTGTGTGGACTCGAGAGTGGCGCTTCTGTTGAGGAGAACAACTCCTGTCATGGTGAAACCAATTGCATAGACGATCCTTTTAGCTTTAGCACATGCTCCTCATCCTGCCAGGAGAACGATGCCGCCGCTCCGTTTTCTTCAGGGTCGGAGTGCCGCGAACACCTGCAAAGGCAGCGAGTAGCTTTCGATCAGGTAAAACGGGTCATGTCGCTGTTAGAGTCGGTGGAGGCTTTGTACCCTTCTTTGCAAACCTTGCAGAAGGACTACGAGAAGTATGCGGCTCGGGACTTCCAGGGCAGGGTGCAGGCGCTCTGCTTGTGGCTCAACATCACTCAGGACCTGAACCAGAAACTGCGCGTGATGGGCACCGTGCTGGGCCTCAGGGACCTTTCCCACATTGGCTGGCCCATCTTTGAGGTCCCGTCACCTCGCTGCTCTCGAGGTAACGAGGACGATGAGGTGGAAGAGACTGAGTCCACCGCAACATTCACAGCTGAAAACGATGGAGAGGAAAGGACTTTAAGTGAGGCCACCAGTGACGGTGAGCAGTCTCCACGCTCCCCGCCAAATTTTTCACGCCTTATGTCAGAGGAGGAGTTCCTCCCTCGGGACAACGAGACCTGCTACTGTCCCACTGCCATATACAGGCCGTTTGTGGATAAGGCACTTAAACAGATGGGACTGCGTAAATTGATCCTTAGACTGCACAAGCTGATGGACCGCTCTCTGCAGAGGGCCAGAACTGCTCTGTTGAGTCACATGCCGGCTCAAGAGGTGAGAGAGCAACTGTGGAGCTTCTGTGTGCTGGCTGAAAATTAGTTTGCTTCTGTATGTGTGGAATATTGGAGGAAACGTTTCCATTTGGTATTATGGCAATGGAAGGGAAATA
The DNA here is from genome assembly GCA_903798035.1 of Danio albolineatus. Lineage (NCBI taxonomy): Eukaryota > Metazoa > Chordata > Actinopteri > Cypriniformes > Danionidae > Danio > Danio albolineatus. The sequence continues at coordinate 83,970 of CAIGQQ010037872.1, forward strand.
TTTAAAGGATTAGTTCTCCTCAAGATGTGAATAGTTTCATCAATGCCCAATTCTTCCAGACCTGTATGATTTTTTTTTTTACTTAAGTGCACAAAAGGGGAACTGTGCTGGTTTATCCGCCATGTAATTTTGACCTTTATGAAGCATTAAGTTCCATAAAGGTCAAAATTAGCTGTTTGACTGTAGGTTTGGGCTATATGCCAGTAGACTCAATTAACCAGTGGAAGTTTGACAACCGGTTGAAATCAATATTATATGCCATAATTAAATTGATGATTTGCATGCATTTTTGTAAGCCTTGTCAACTTTTAAGTGACTTTAAAGGTGCTCTATGTAAATTTTTGATTCTTTTAAAGCATAATTCAGTAATTTTTTTTCACACCAGAGGGGCTTTAGCAGTAGTGGAAGATTTTCATAATTCTTATAACTATTGTTCATATACAGTACGTGCTTGTTGTGAACCGGGAATGTTTTAAGTTATAGGGACATTTCTGGGCGTTCTAAATTAGTTAATTAGTTAAGTGTTGTTCAGAGAAGGGTCTAAAGTAGGCATGGGCCGGTATAAGATTCTGACGGTATGAAAACCTTGGATAAAAATATCACGGTTTTACGGTATGACGGTACTGCGTTTACTGCTCTAAAATATAATCTTTAAAATGTCTGGCTAAAAATCAAAACCTTTTTCCCCTTTGAACACAATTTTATTTTGAGAAACATTTAAACATTACAAGTATTTTGGGTCAGTAAACATGTCAGGCTAAATAATTCAAGTGAATCATTGACTTCTGCTGTCTTCATTTGTTTCAAAAACACTGATGTCTTTACAACTTACACCTAAAAAAACAAAAACTGTAAATAAAAAATCTTACACATACCTTTGAAACGGTATAGCAGAAAATGTTGCCGGTATGAAAAACTGGACTTTTACAAACCGCGGTATACCTTGAAAACGGTTATCGTTCCATGCCTAGTCTAAAGTAGGGCTGTGCGATTTTGCGGAAAACATCTAAATGCGTTTTTTTTTTTTTTTGGACAGATTTTCAATTTCATCTGCAATTTAATTTTGTTGTGAAGTTTCAGCTCAATAATAAGCAACCCAATATTGTAGCTTCTTACCGCTAAAATGCAGTGAGTGTTAGTTTAAAAAATGAACTGGGAAGATATTAACGTACTTAAACATTTATTTAAGTGTATTTTTTTAGATTCAGAAATTAAACACCAATTTTTCTCTAGAGCAAACAGTAAACACAAATAAAATGACATCTTTCTGTAAACCAGTCGAACTCAAATTAGGGAGATAGTTTAGCTTATTATAATAACAAACAAAATATATATATAAAAATACAGAGTAAATTACACACAAATTGAGTGTCACTGGCAATACTTTCAGTTGACTTTTTAGAAAGATACTCTTTGCCTTTTTTAGGTGCTGGTTGTTGTGTTTCCTTGTGATGTGGCAACAATTCTGCGACAGCTCTTACAAATTGACTGTTTTTGTTCGATGTCTGTGTCTAAAATATTCCCATATTACTGACATGCTGTTTTTCTTTGATATTGATTAGTCTATTAATGCTTCTGAAGCGGCAGACGCCAACATCCCACTCATCCGCGCTTTCCTGTTTGTTTTTTTTATTGTGGGCGTTCCGCATAGTTCAGTTGCTCAATTCTAATTGGGCAGAATGATAGCGTGCTCACTCAATTGGCTAGTAAGACTATCACACACAGACGGCAGTCACGCATTTGCTCTGGGGGGGAATAAATAAGACATCTATATTTCATATCGCAGGCTCTTGCAGTTTATCTAATCGCAACGTTTCAACCACTATTGTCATTCGATTCCGATTAATCGCACAGCCCTAGTCTAAAGAGTCTTTCACATTACTGGAACGAGCATGAAGGGAAACATCATTATATATCTTATGAACGTGAAAAACAGTGCCATGTATTAATATTTATGTATTAGTATTTAGTTAAGACATCATCATAGTTAGTTATCACGGCATTAGACTGATGCTTTGTGGAAACTTTCATGGTTTGTGTTTTATTATTATTTATTTATTTTTTGTGACTTCACGTTACCTGGCTTAACTGTTTAATTATTTAATAATAATTATTTACAGCATATCTTGACTTGAAAACTCACCTTCTGTGTAACACAGCTAAATGAAAGTCATATTAGTCATAAAACCAGTTTTCTGTTTCATCTGTTCTGTTATGTGTGAATAACCAGAATCATGCATTGAATTTCCATGTCCATATTCTCATTGTTTTTGTTAGTTGCCAGCGGTCCCGGGTTATTCTTTGCAGCACTCTGACTACCTTCCAGAGCTTTCTCGTCACTTTTCCGGTCCAGTAGAAGAGGATGCCGAGTCGGGACGGGTATCGTGGCAGGAGCTGATGGACATGGACCTGCCCTCTTTCCGACCAGCTTTCCTGGTGCTTTGCCGTGTGCTGCTTAATGTTATTCACGAGTGCCTCAAACTGCGCCTTGAGCAAAGGCCTGCAGGAGAACCGTCACTTCTCAGCATCAAACAGGTCAATATTTGCACACCCAAACATTCGCTGTAGAGCCACTGATGTTCACAAGTTTGTGATCAGTACTTTTATACTGCAAGCACACTTTAATTTATTCAAAGTAAAGACTCATTAAATCAATATTATTCTTTTGAACTGTTCTCTAAACAATCCTGAAAAAACTTTAGCCTAAAATCAAAATCTCGATTAATATATATATATATAAACAAATAACTTGCACTTATGAAAACAAATTAAATTATTGTTATGTTTTTCATATTAAAAGCAGAAAATAAGCAGTATCTCTTCTAAATAAAATACCTCTTGTATATTCTGTAAATAATATTTAACAGTGCATTTTTTTATCTTCTGTAAACAAATATTTTAATGTACTGGATGATATGCCATTTCAAAGCATCTCTGGCACAGCTTCCAGTCATCATCACTGTAATGCAGTCATGCAATGTGTAGTTACATTTTGTGAGAGGTGTGCAGGTATGAGACCGCGTAAAGGCTGTGCTGGATCACACCCATACGTTCGACGCAGAACTATAAACAGCCACACGCGGTAGGGAAAGTAATTGAAAAACTTGACTTGGAAAAATTTGATCGATTATAGGTTCTAAATGCCGATTTTCATTACTTTCGATGAATCGCTCAGACTTAGGCTACTTTTCTTTTTTTGGTCGAACATTTATGAAGATTTTTTTAGCTAATCCTTCTGTCTTTAGTGATTCAAAGTCAGTGATAATCCACACAATGCATTAGAGTCTTATAAAGGGAAACAATTGGTCTATGCGAGAAAATCTACTTTATTTACAATAAGACCTTTTAATTCATTTTTACAATATCTGGGAATATAAGGAAATTTGATGACACCCAAGGTCTATATAACCGTACGTTTTTTAAAAACCTCAGCTTTTAAGACTTTAAAGTCACTGTGAAAATAAAATGTTCAATGTTTATTTTGCCAGCTCACATTGTTATTCTTTAGGTGAACAATTAATCTGTGCAAGTTATTTCACTGAAAAAAAGTTTTGTAATCTTCAATGTTTCCACATTTAGAGTGTCGGTCCTTCTCTGTTGACATCAGTTTGATGGCTTCAGCCAAAATATTCAAAACCACACTGCTTTTACTGTTAATTTGCTACCAGCAAATGATGCAAAAAATAAAGCCCTGCACCCTACTTAATATTTCTTTTCAGTTGAAAGTACACCAACATATTGACAAAGTCTCCGCAACTTCCAATTTACGGGGACTTTAATTTTGCCCTTCATTAGTGAGTTTGAATCATGTATAATTAGCAGGTCATCAGTTCTTCGGTACTTTTTCAGTATATTGTAGATTAATGCATATTACAGTTGATATCAAACCGTCAGTAATGCCAAATGAGATGCAGATTTGCTTTCATTACATTAACTTTTTCATTTACTTTAAATTTGTGTAAAAGCTAAACATCAATGAAGTCCTTTTTAATGATTCCCAATATTACTGAGATGGTTGGTTTGTGTGTTTTGTAGTTGGTGCGCGAGTGTAAAGAGGTTCTTAAAGGAGGGCTCCTGATGAAACAGTACTACCAGTTCATGTTGCTCGGCGTCGTCACTGACCATCAGGGTCTGCAAACGAATGCCAACATCGATGAGTTCGAGGAGGATCTCCATAAAATGCTTGAGGTGAGAACTGACTTGTTTATCTTACATGAAGGTGATCAGTGTTTTAAAACATGAATGTGTATTATGGCTGTAAATGTTGTTGTTTTTGTTTTCATTTATTAGATTGTGTCGTGTTTAGTTGACTGAGCAAAAGATGATTCTTATTTTTAACCTTTTAGAGCAGGCAACACATTGATATTGTCAATCAATGTAACAGTAGCTTATATGGCTAAAAATCTGTTGTATTTTGAACACAATTTTATTGTTTTAATATGTAATCAAATTATTAAGTTCTTGTGCTTTGCCACTACCTTTCAACGCAAAAGATTTTACCCGTTTTTCAGCAAGACATTTTTATTAATTTACAAAATTAATTTACAACAGAATTTTGTGTGAACACTTTTACTTTGGCTTATTTTTAAGGTAAATAAGTTTGCTTGTTTCTCCCGTATTTAGATTTTTATTTTCACAGAATTATGACAACCTTTGGGCATAAGATAATGTTCTTATGTGCACCCTACAAATATATAAAATGATAAACATCTATGTCTGTAATCCTCACAAATTATGACATTGCATACTATAACAATGATTTTCTGACTCAGTGGGTGCTCCATGTTTCACTGCCAAGATTTTTTATTTGTCCAGCTGTGTGCTTTTTTTCAATTTATTTTTTTTCATGTGATGAAATTAGGGGAAACAAACTTCAGGTGAAATCTTAGCTGTCAAAGTTTTAAACAAATCCATCAAAAGAAGATTTATTCTTCAGCTGTAAAATCAGTTAGACAAATCCAAGTATTTCTCCATCAAAAACAGCAGTGATCTGAAAAGACAAGCAGTAAATCTTGAGTGTGTCTATGTTCGCACAGGTGTACTTTGACTACATGCGTAGCTGGATCCAGATGTTACAGCAGCTTCCTCAAGCGTCGCACAGCCTGAAGAACTTGCTGGAGGAAGAGTGGAACTTCACCAAAGTCATTACTCCATACATCCGCGGTGGAGAAGCCCAGTCTGGGAAACTCTTTTGGTTGGTATCTTTAATCTGTTCGCTTGCTGTGTCAATTGCAAATCCATCAGGGTCCACCAAATAAATATAAAAGTATGTGGTTACTGTTCTACTAGACAAACTACAGATAAAAAAAATAAAATTTTCTAAAAACAAAAATAAAACTTGAGAAATTTTCTTTAGAGTCACTATATATAAGATACATACATTCAATAATTTTCTTGTCTTTGGAATAATTCCCTATTCCAAATGGGACTGACAGTAAGTAGCTATTCCTTTATCAACTGAAGAACCATATATGGTAACTTCATTGGCATTGATTACTGGATGGCTGGATGGATGGATGGATATTGGTATAGATAGATAGACAGTTATTGGCATAGATAAATATTTAGATAAATAGGTACAACCCCAAATCAGAAAAAGTTGGGACAGTATGGAAAACGCAAATAAAAAAAGTAGTGATTTCCAAGTTTACTTTGACTTGTTTTTTTTATTGCAGACAATATAAACACTAAATATTTCATGTTTTGTCTGGTCAACTTCATTTCATCTGTAAAATACATCCTTTCCTGTCATTCAGACCTGCGATACATTAAAAAAAGTTGGGACAGGAGCAATTAAACGCTAGTAATCAGGTAATTTGGTTAAATAGTATGTGGTTTGAAACAGGTGATTGTAATTATGATTTAAGGTCTAGTCCTTTAGGAGCAAAGATGGGCAGATAATCGCCAGTTTGCCAACATATATAGTAGAAGATCATTGAAAGGTTTAAAAACAATGTTCCTCAAAGAAAGATAGAAAGGCATTTGGATATTTCACCTTCAATAGTGCATAACATAATTAAAAGATTCAAAGAATCTGGAGGAATTTCAGTGCGTAAGGGGCAGGGCCGGTGGTTCCTGCCTGCGAAGGAAGAAGATACAGGTATCTGACTGGCCTACCTGCATGCCTAACCTGTCTCCAATAGAGAATGTGTGGTGCATTTTTAAAGTGCAAAATGTGACAACGAAGACCCCGTACTGTTGCCCACCTTAAGACTTGTTTGCAGGAAGAATGGGACACAATTACACGTGAAACACTTCATCACTTGTTGTCTTCCATCCCTAAGCAAATTTTAAGTGTTTTGAAAAGGAAATGCAACGTTACAAAGTGGTAAATGCTGTACTGTTGCGACTTTTTTTAAATAAGTTGCAAAAACCAGATCTATAGATAGATTGATATTGAGATGGATAGATATTGTCATAGATAGACAGACAGAGAAGTTAAAAGTCTTGAAATGCTCCTATGAGCATGTAAATGATTTCTCTATAAAGAGCTAATGAAACTTCATCTGTTTTTCAGTGATATTGCTGGCATGCTGCTAAAATCTACTGGAGAGTTTCTGGATACGGGCCTTCAGAAAAGTGGCAATGAGTTCTGGGAGTGTGCAGAAGAGAGCACCGCTTCAGATGAGATCAGGTGTGTCTGAGAGAACACTTAACGAGGAGTCATTTGTACTAAAAACACATTGTGCTAGAATTATCAAAGGCTGTTCAGCATTTATCTGGCTAATTACAACATAAATGCTTTTCATGTGGGATGTTTAAAGTTACAGGGAGAAGCAAAAGTATTGTTGTTAGTGCCAAACATCACACCTTTCAACTGCAGTTTTTAATGTCTCCACCAAAAAGTAGTTCCCTCAACAAGTGACTTTTCTAGTGTGTGGATATAAGAGTGGTAGGTAAAGATACACACTATTCAAAGGTGTGATTTTTGTAATTGCTTTTGAAAGAAAATCATTTTATTCATCAAGGATCCTTAATTTTTTAAAAATGAACGTTTGATACTGATTAAATTAATGCTGTTTTTTAAGATTAATCACAATTAATCGCATACAAAATAAGTTTTTTTTTTACATAATATGTGTGTGTATTACATATATTTGTTATGAATATGAGATACACACACATACAAACAAAACTATACAAAACAATTTTGTTTCATAGATGTTTAAATGTGTATATATAATTGTATCAAATGCATATATATATTATATCTAAATATGAATAAACATGTTCTCAAATATATGCATGCATGTGTGTATTTATATATACATAATAAATGTACACTGTACACACACACACACACACACATATATATATATCGGTTATATATATATATATATATATATATATAGGTTGTGATAAATTTTTGCCCAGCACTAAATATAATAAAGTAAATCCTATTCTAAATAGTATTTCAGAATGTTGAAGTGCTCATTTTGGAGCATAAGATACTTTGTTTAATTTTACTTGTATACATATTTTTTAACAAATTCTTTCCCTGCAGGCGTTCAGTGATCGAGACGAGTCGTTCGCTCAAAGAGCTCTTCCACGAAGCCAGAGAAAGAGCGTCGAAAGCGCTGGGCTTTGCCAAGATGCTTCGTAAGGTGAGTTTAAAACATGACCTATTTCTACCTTTTATTTTTTTGCATATATCATCATTATTTATTCATATACTTTATTTATTGAACATTTTAAATTTAGAACTATATACAACAAAGCCTGAGATCCACCCAACAGAACGTTAAAAAAATTATGATAAATATAATTTATAATAATAAATATAATATATTATTTATAATATATTTATCTATAATAAAAACAAAGTGCAATAAACGCCTATAAGAAAGCAGGATTGAAACATGTGTGATACAGTCTCTCTCATATTTGACCAAAATTGTACAGTTTTCTTGCTGGCACCATTTATTTTGGCTTTGGCATATTCCAAACTAATAATGTCTATCTTTTTTTTTTTAACATTTTGTTTTACTCCCACTAGGATCTGGAGATTGCTGCAGAATTCAGCTTGACCAGCGGAGTTCCTTCTCTCCTCCAAGCACTGAAGAACAAGAATTACGTCAAAGTAATAAGACTTTCCTCTAGTTTTAATCAAAAGGCTGTTATATATAGTTGAAATCAGCATCATTAGCCCTCCTGAATTATTAGCGCCCCTGTATATTTTTCCCCAATGTAGATTTCTTTTCAACACATTTCCAAACATGATTGCTGAATAACTAACTTCCAATAGCTGATTTCTTTTGTCTTTGCCATGATGACAACACAGTATTTTGTTATATATTATTCAAGACACTAGCATTCAGCTCAATGCAATTTAAAGGCTTAACTAGGTTAATTGGGTTAACTTGGAAAGTTAGGGTAATTAGGCAAGTCAAAGTAGACTATTAAAGAAAATTGCTTAATGGGGCTAATATTGACCTCAAACTGTTTTTTAAAAATGCTTTTATTCTAGGCGATTTGTCTCCAGAAAAAAAATATTGTAGGAAATACTGTGAAACAACTCCTTGCTCTGGAAATATTGGAAAAAGAAAGTTAAAATCACAGGAGGGCTAATAATTTTGGCTTCAGCTGTGCATGTGGTAAATAACTTGTGTTTGTTCCTTTCTTAGGTCCAGATTCCAGGCCTGGAGGAGCTGCAGGTGTTTGTGCCGTGTGATCTGATGGAGCAGCGGCTGGTCATCTTGCAGCTGTTGAATGCAGCGGCTGGAAAGGACTGCTCTAAAGATCCGGATGAGATCCCTGAAAACGAGGGCTACCTGCTGATGAGCAAACACGGGGTTGGAGACTCGAACACTGAAAGAGCCTGGGCTGAATGGGACGGCACAGTGCTCAAACTGGTGCCGCAGATGGAGACGGTGGACACATTAAGAGCCATGAAGGTACAAAGTTGCCCCATTCAGTTTGCCTGTTATCCAGTGCTATCAGCTGCTCATACAAATGGCCATATGTAATGTATTCTGTTTGGCTATAAACCTGTATTTTTAAATATTAGTTTGTTTATTAATTCAAATTATTTTTATATTTTTAGTTCATTTTCCCTAAATATGGAATAGCACAATAAGAAAACAAATATTTAAAATTGTTTCGTTTAATTTAACAGAATAAAAAGGTCCTAATAATTGTATTCTGTGTTTTTTTATATTATGCATTCTTCAGAAAAAGAAGTATGTTAATTTTAGTAAAAAAAATTATATCTTAAATTATAACGTCTTAATTTATTTGTGTAATTCTGTATTTGGTGTATATTGCATTATATTACATTACATCATATATCATATATCATATCATATTATAATAGATATAATAAAGAAGAGAAGAATGTTAAATACCAATACATTAAAAATTTAAGTGTTATTATATCTAATAATATATAATAAATATGTTATTTTTAATATTCTGTATTTGGATAACAAAGAAAAATAAATCTGTATATTATAATGTATTGTATTGTATTGTATTGTATCAGGGTGTCCGCTGGGTTTAAAGTATTAATAGTTGATAAATCAATTCTGAGAAAATGAATGCCCTTGAAAGGTATTAATAAGTCTCAATCGTGTTTTTATGAGGTCTTAAATTTCGTTTAAACGTTGTCCAAAGTGTTTGACTCGCAAAAAAGCATAGATATATTTATTTTCCTCCTAATATTAACAACGGCATTCTTGATCCACATGATTGGTTCGGGCAGGGTAATTTGCCCAAATAATAATTGTCACGTAATTTGGGACAAACGCAGGAAGGTGATGTGATGCTCTCCACATGTAGCGAAACAGACGGCAAAATGGGAAAATGTAAGTTTGCGAACTCCTGGTTGGAGAAAGATGAGTTTAAACAGTGGCAGAAGCCTGTCGCTGAAAACAACGTAATTTATTCTTATATTTATTCTTGAACTTTGTTTCTTCCGAGCTTATCTGCGTTCTGTCGCATGGTTGTGCTCCATTAATGTTTTTAACTACAACTGTTTATTAACAACTGTTCATTAACAGTTATTTACTGATTAGAACTTGAACTGGCGATGAGTTCTTAAAATATTCTGAGAAGGTCTTTAAAGAGTCGTAAAAAGGTATTGAAATTACCTTTAGGATTTCTGCATATACTCTGTAGATTGTATTGTATAGTATAACATTATGATCTATTTGTGAATGAATTCCAAAATATGGAACAGCAGAATAATTGTTAAGTGTATTTTTTTTTTTTTTCAACATTTTTTTTAATTCAACACTATAAGAAATATATCTTTTATTATATATTCATTTTTAAGCTTTTCCCCCCCAGATCTAATATTTTTAAAGTTCAGTTGTTCTGCATATGTGCTGTACAAAAATGATGTTGATTGTTTTCCTGTACCTGCTCAGTTCAACTTCTAATATGTCCTATAATGATTAACAGGTGGATAATCTGTTGCTGGTGGTGATGCAGTCGGCTCATCTGGTGACCCAACGCAAAGCTTTCCAACAGTCCATGGAGGAGCTTCTCTCCCTCAGCCGAGAGCAGACATCCAGCCAGCCGCTCATCGTCTGTGCCCTGGAGCAACTCAAGGTGAAGCACACCAGATCAACCCAGGAAAGCCAAAAATACCCTGTGGTCCAGTTGTCATCCTGTCTTTATACTGGTTTTGGAGACCCACTTTCATATCACATCAGGCCGGGGTTTCACTCTGTGTCACTTCACACTGATGCAGGAAATAGGTTTACTTTAATCTTCTCAGACATTACAAGTACACATGGAAATCCCGAGTTCAACAAGTGCAGAGATGTTTTGCTCCAGTGGCTCGAGTTACATTGTTGTGTATTTATATATAAAACCAAAGCAGTGTATCAGCAGACCGGATCTTCGCAAAGCAGATTTGGTTTGAGTTGCTGTGTTGAAGTTTTTTTTTTTTTTTTTTTTTTTTCAGAATGAAGCTCTCCAACTGTGCATCAAGATCAACGATGCGATTGACCGTGTGGAGTACATGTTCACGTCCGAGTTTGAGGCTGAGGTGGAAGAGGCAGAGAAGGCCACGCTGCAGCAGTATTACAGAGAGGCCATGATCCAGGGATACAACTTCGCTTTCGAGGTCTGAACCTAAAGCATGGTTTCCATGATTACAAGTGCTGAACATGTGACCATTAAATCAAAATGTACAGTTTGAGTGCCTTCAGTATATCTAATTAAAAACATTGACCAGCATTATGCAGCGACTTGTCAAACAAGAAAAATTCACCTGATCTAACACCTGGGAGGATTTTTTAAATTGTAATTTTATTAATTTTTTTTACATTTTCTGTAAACTTTACACCACAGCTGTCAAACTTAGGCCCTGTCCACACGAACACGGGTATTTTCAAAACCATACTTTTTAATCTGTGGTTTGGCTGTTTGTCCAAACGTAAACGCCATGTCAGGTGACTGAAACCGACACTTTCTGGAAACTCCGGCCAGGGTGACGATTTTCCAAAACTCTGGGTCCAGTGTGGATGTGTGGACACCATAGCCACAATTTTCGATTCAAGACATCAGCATGCGCACCGTTTTATCTTTAAAATGGATTTAAACCAAACGCGGAATTTCATATATTCACGGCAAATGCATTGCATATTTTGTGTCATTTGTGTTCAAGACGGAAATCCACCTCTGTTCTCACGTTTGCATTGATTTATATGCAGTTTACTCATGCAAATACTTTAATTCGCTGTTAGGTGTTTACACAGCATAAAAGTGTCATTCTCACCACCTGTTGGTTCGGTTACTCATAAAATGTATTGCAGTTTTTGCATTGTCATGTGGACTGAGGTTTTTTAGGGAAAACTCATTTATAAAAATACCTGTGTACTTGTAGACATGGCCTTAGTTCCTGGAAGGCTGCCGCTTTGCACAGTTTAGTTCTAACCCTAATTAAATTATTCTTACGGCTTGTTTGGAAACCAGTGCTGAATCAAATTTGCCCTATTACTCATTCACTATTTCCTACTTTAGTCCACTAATATAGTTCACTTGAAGAATTGGATGAAAAGGAGTGCATGAATTTGGGCACCAGAAGGGATGCCGCTTTGTTTCTGTTCTGGTTGATAAATCTCTCAGGCAGATTAGATTTTAAAGAACCTTTGATAGTCATTTAACACTTAGCAAACTGTCTATTAATTGGCCATGCGTACCAGTGTTTACATCAATTAGCCATATTTATACCATTGTTTACTACTATATATATATATATATATATATATATATATATATA
>CAIGQQ010037872.1:96598-106819 GCA_903798035.1 Danio albolineatus
ACACACACACACACACACACACCATTGTTTACATTAATTAGCCGTGTATACTAGTGTTTTCATTAGTTAGCCTTCTATACAGAATCTTGTATACCATTGTTTACATTAACCTTATGTTCCATTGTTTACATTAATTAGCCATATATACCAGTGTTTAAATTAATTTGCCTATTATACCAGTGTTTACAGTTACAATATATATTTCAGTGTTCACATTCATTAGTTATGTATACCAATGTTTTCATTAATAAGCCTTGTATACAAGTGTTTACATTAGCCTTATATACCAGTGTTTACATTTATTAACCATGTATATTCCAGTGTTTACATTTATCAGCCACATATACACCGTTGTTTACATTAATTAGCCATGTATACCAATGTTTAATTAATCAGTCATCTATACCAGTGTTTAAATTAATTAGCCATGTAATCCAGTGTCTACATCAGTTAGACTTGTATACCAGTTTTACATTAACAATATATATTCCAGTGTTCACATTAATTAGCCTTGAATACTAGAGCTGCACGATTAATCGAAAAAAGATCGCGATCTCGATTCGACCCCCTAGACCAATGGTCACCAAACTTGTTTCTGGAGGGCCGGTGTCCTGCAGATTTTAACTCCAGCCCTAATCAAACACACCTGAACAAGCTAATCAAGGTCTTACTAGGTGTACTTGAAACATCCAGGCAGGTGTGTTGAGGCAAGTTTGAGCTAAACACCGCTTGGACACCGGCCCTTTAGGACCGAGATTGGTGACCCTTGCCTGACTATCTTAATCCAGGATTTCTACGATTCTGTCAATCATATTTTCAAGTTCAGGAGAGAAGCTAAGGCAGAAGTCTTCACATTGTTTTACATACATTGCTCAGCAACCTGGACACCTCCAAATGGTGTTGAAAGAGTCACATACTGTATTTATAAGGTATAATTATAAAAAAAAAATTAAATTTCATTTCTGTCTTCATTTAATGATGTATTTGCGGCTGCAAAATCACACGTTGCGTGAGCTGATCGTGTGCTGTTACCACAGAAAGGGCGGACATGTGGGTGGGTTTAGTGAACAGAACCTGCATAGGCTGTGAATAACAGGTAATCAATTGTAAATAACATTCAGTTTGTGGCACGCGTGGGAAGTGTGAACCGCACAGTGAAAATGAAACCGAAAGCACGCACATCATTTAAACAATCATCGCTTTTTAGAGTAATGATTACGACAAGCATTTAATGTTTTTTTTTCTTTCATAGCGAACACTGTGTTGTGCATGAGAATAAATGTTTGACAGTGTCAGTATAACTACTCTAGCCTATATAATGTTGAATATAATGCAAGAGGGAATCTGATAATGACAAACGTCTCAAATGTCTCATGAAAAAAAGGGTCTAATGTTGTTAATGACAGATTGCAAGCATATGTCTCAAGCATATTTATTATTATTAATATTATTATTATTAATAATTAAACATCTATGAAATTATAATATTAACTATGAAATAATAATTAAACAATCTATGAAAAGTTGTATTTTGATGTCTTCACTTTACTGTGCATTAATGACCTGGACAAATTTAATGACTAGGGCAAATTTAAAGTCTTTATGTCCACCAAAGTCTATTTAAAATATAGCATTTTCACCAACAGTAGACTTACACAACATAATAATAATAATTATGTTGTTTTACCATATGTTTGAGAAATAACAATAATAATAAGCTACTGACATTAACCTTTATTTTACATCTAAAGAATCGTAAGAAAACAGTGCTCTTTTTCTTTTAAGCAAATAAAATCTGAATCGTGCAGCTCTTGTGTATTCCAGTTTTCACATTAATTAGCCATCTAAGCTCACCAATGCGGAACAAAAGTTAAAAGGGGGAAAAAAATCTTAAAACTATGGTGTCAAGAACAAGCCAAGATTTTTAAGAATTCATCAGTTCAACTGTTATTTTCCCTGTCCTACAGTACCATAAAGAAGTTGTGCGGTTGATGTCTGGAGAGTTCAGACGGAGGATAGGAGAGCGTTACATCGCTTTCGCCCGCAAGTGGATGAACTTTGTCCTCACAAAGTGTGAAAGCGGAAGAGGCACTCGTCCAAGGTGAGTACACTCTAATTAAACATGTAGGGTTACTAGGATGTCATGCAGTCTGCTTCATGCATAGTCAGATGAACTTGAATTTTGAGTTGTTGTTCAGATAAGCAAAGAAATCAGGACAAACACAAATATATACTGCAAGTCAGTTTTTAGAAGCTTTGTTTTTCATACTTAATTCAAGCTTATTTCATTGCACAATATGTCTGTATTCATTAAATGATGCATGTAGTAATAGAAAAGTTAAAAGTAGAAGTGTGTTATCGTACTGCCTACCTTTTGGAACAGACTTTGGAAGTGTGTCTCTGTTCCCTTAACATGCTATATTTGTGGAAAGCTCACTAGGTTTTGGAACGGCCAGTGTATCATCCCACAGAGATGCTTGTGTTCAAAGAAAACGTTTCTTGATTCTTTCTTAATCATTTATATTGCCACCTTGTTCTTTTAACATGCTTGCAAATGTAATCTGAGGTCATGTTTTGATTTAATCTGTAGGTGGGCGACGCAGGGCTTTGATTTTCTTCAAGCGATCGAGGCTGCGTTTATATCAGCCCTGCCAGAAGATGACTTTGTGGTGAGAGATCATTATACTTTGATGTCTTAGAATCTGTTTTGTTTCACTTTACATAACTATAATATCTTTATATAAATATAATCTCTAATCATCAATATTTTTTTACAGAGTCTTCAAGCTCTCATGAATGAATGTATCGGGCATGTTATTGGCAAACCACACAGTCCAGTCAGCAGTATGTACTTTGGTAAGAGCTCTTTTTTTTACCTGGAGTGTTTAAGATAATTGTTTAAGGTTTTAGCACTTGTACATATTACCTTAATGTTATGATTGTTTGAAATATGCTTTGTATTGCGTTGCATTGCATTTTATTGTAATATATACAGTACAGTTTATTAGGGCTGGGCTGTATGACGGTATGTTTCATTAACACAGAATACGTTGTTCTATTCAATTCAAGTTTATTTGTATTGCACTTTTCACAATAACTATCGTTTCAAAGCAGCTTTACAAAAGGTGCACATTATTGCAGTCTTTACAATCAAAATCAGAAAAGATAAGGTCATTGGTTACCATAACTTTTGTTGGTTACTAATAACTTTTAACTAATTACTAATAACTTTAACAGTTAAAGTTATTCTATATAAATCTAGTTATTGTCAACCATAGTATTTATATATTCATTTTTTCTGTGTATAGTAGTCAAGATTTGAAGTGCATCAGAAAAGTTTATTAAAATGCTCTAAACTGAACAACAGCCTTTGTTGTCTTGAGACAAATTTGAAAACCATTTTTTTATCCATTTCAAATGTTGACAAATATACAACTCAAAATGTGAATAGGTTGGCATGGCTAACTCATGCACAGTGTGCATGAGACTGAGGGAAGCACTTAGTGGAGCCCTCGCAGTAAGATCAGATCAGGTCAGTAATCTTAGGTAAACTTTAACTGTGATTTAGTTGAACTATTTTTGATTACTGACTTGAAACTGTAAATGTGGGTACAGAATAGAGCTGCACGATTCTGGCTTTATTTATTTATTTTTGCTTAAAATAAAGATCACAATTTTTTTACGATTCTGTAGATGTAAAAAAAAAAAGGTTAATATAAGGGGGCTATTATTATTGTTATTTCAGAATACAACTTTTCATAATTCTGATGTTGAATTATTATGTTTGAGACGCATTATTAGACAATTTTTTTCACTGGTAAAATCAGACATTTGTCATTATCAGATTCCCTCTTGCATTATATTCAACATCATATAGGCTAGTGTAGTTAAACTGACACTGTTAAACATTTATTCTCATGCGCAACACTGTGTTAGCGGTGAAAGCAAAACATTATTCGCTTGTCATAATCATTATTCTAAAATGTGATATGATCATTTAAATGAAGTGCCCGCTTTCGGGTTCGTTTTCAGTGCTAAGTGCGGTTCATACTTCCCGCACGGCTCCCAAACAATCGCTCTGTGCCACAAACTGAATGTTATTTACAACTTTATTAGCTGTTATTCACAGCCTATGCAGTTTGTGTTCACTAAAGTAGGCATCGTTCAAAGGGCGCATGTGTGCCCGCCCTCTCTGTGGTAACGGCTCCGGTCAGCTCACATCACGTGTGATTTCGTGGCTGCGAATACATCATTACATGAAGACAGAAATTACATTTTTGGATGAATTATATCTTATAAATACAGTACGTGACTCCATTTGGAGATGTCCCCGTTGCTGAACATTGTATGTAAAACAACGTGAATACTTGTGCGGCCGCCTTTGCTTCTCTTCTGAACTTGATATGATTGACAGAATCGTAGAAATGCTAAATTAAGATCGTCTAGGGCAGTGGTTCTCAAGCTTTTTTCACCAAGTATCACCTCAGAAAAAAATGGTCTCTCCAAGTACCATCATACTAACCGGTATCGAAGTACAGTAGCGTAGTAGGCCTAATTAAGCATTTTAATTAACAATATTTATTATTGTGAGCCACTTAAATAAAAGGTTTAGCCTATTAAAATCAATTTACAGATCACATCGGTGTTATCGTACGCGTCAAAGGGTTAAAAGTGTGTTCATTTTTTTTTTACTTTAATTATTGAGAGATTCCTCCGTGTACCACTAGAAGGTAGCTTGTGTACCACAAGTGGTAAATGTACCACAGTTTGAGAACCACTGGTTTAGGGGGTTGAATCGAGATCGTGATCTTTTTATGATTAATTGTGCAGCTCTAGTACAGAATAACTCAGTGTACAATATACCTCAGGAAGTCAAACAGCCACTGGTGTAGGTCCTTTGCCCGTTGTGTTGCACAACTGATTCGTATGCTGGCGCTGTAAACTGTAGACTAGGAAAAAGTTAAAATACACAAGTAAAATGCTCTGTCATGGTTGATATATTCATCAGAATGTTTGAAAAATGTGTCCCCAAACATACAACTTAATTCAGTGTCTGTTGATCCTTTTTCTGTTAGTATTGCTGCCAAGCAGCCTTCTACTGGGTCCTAGTGCCTGCAATTGAGAAATGTGTTCAGAGACTGCTATGATACACCAATAAAAATTGGGAAAAAAGTATTAGCTCTGTCTTGGAACAAAGCATCAATTAATTGTATCTGTTCAAACTCTTTTAGCAGGCCCAAGGAACAGCCCTCGACCTGTGAAAGTCCCCCGCTGTCACAGCGATCCTCCAAACCCGTACCTCTTCATCCCTTCAACCCAAGCTGAGGGTTTCAGGTCAGCCATGATCTGTGTTTTCACTCACAGCACATCTAGTAGCATTGCATCGCTTGTGAAAATGCACCTCTTTTGCATGCGTCATGCTCTTTTTGGTTGAAACTGGAGGAGGGTGATATTAAACCATTTATGCTTTTTTTATATCAATGCTTCAACCTCATTCTTCGCTGCAACGTAGAGCTTCATATGAGTGTGTGTTGTGTTCGTATGTTGATGTTTGTAAAGCTCTGCCATATTTGATGATACACACTTTGACCCTTGCACACATCATCCAAAAAGCTGAGGCCGTCAGTGTGTTTCTCCACCACAGCTCTCGGAGTCTGCCCTGTGATCTGCGTACCCAGTTGTGTGTCCCAGGTCCCCGTCCCACAGGGGAACACGGCCACGCCAACAAACCCTCCAATGACATCAGGTAGACAGGACCAGCTGTCCTCAACCCCAAGTGGAGCTCTGCATAATGCTCAAAGTCTTCTATTTATTTATTTTTTGCGTCACATGATAAAACAGCATTTCTTGTGGATTTTAGGGTGTAAAAAGCTAACAAGAGGGTAGATAGAAAATCAAATCAAATGTTTTTTAGCTCACCCAAATCCACAAGAAAAGCATGCACCTTCTGAGATATGCTGTTTTTACAGAGGATGTTGTTACTTAAAGAGGTCATATCGTGGGAAGTTCCACTGTGAAATTATAAGATCAAAACTTGACTTTTATTAGGGCTGTCAATCGATTTAACTCTTTTAATAAAATACATTACACAAATTATATTGCATGTAAAAATGAACTGTGAAATTATTGTGTTAAATTGAAAGCTTCAAATAAACAATGCAAAAATAGTTTTAGAAATAATTTGATTCAACGTAGAATTTTTAACAACTTTTAGGCTAAAATTCCTAATTTAATGCCACAGCTAAAATGTTTAAAAATGTAGTTACTGAAAATAAATCTTCATCTATCCAGTTAGTTAATTAAAACATTGAAATGCAAGTAAATTTAGGAGTGAAAGCAAAAGTGTACAGGCAAAATGAAATGAATACCCATAGCTAATGATACACAATGAGTTCTTATGAAGCAAAAAATTGTAAGGTTGTGCAAGAAACTGAACATTATTTATAACATCAATAGCTTTAAGCCATTTGCTGAAGCTGCGGATTAAAGGCAAACAAAATTGTAGAGCATTCAGTTTCTTGCACAGACTGTTTCACTTCATAAGGCCAAAACCTTTTACCAATAAAGCTGAAATCAAAATGAATGATTATTGTGCAGACATAATAAATAAAATTATAACTTGCAAAAATGAAAAACTAACATTGAAATTTAAATAAAAATGGAAAAGCTAGTGTTCAAAGTAATAAAGTTTAGTCCAAAATAGTTTTCTGAAGTCAAGTGTTGTATTACTGCAAGATTAGACTGCATAGGTATTTTAGTTTTCAGACATTGCAAACCTGCAGCTCATCCATAAATGCAGCTAAATGTTTGTGCATTACGTTTAATTTCACTTGGAAGTGGGGCATAAATAAAATAAATAAGCTGTTTACTTAAGTTGAGAGTATTGAGAGGATGATTTTTTTTTGTTTGTATTTTTTTTTTATTATTAAAGACTTTTGTTAAAGTTTTTGTGCAATCATTTAATTAATATTAAGAAAGTAAAACATTAATAAATTGCTCATGAAATTTGATATGACCCCTTTAAGTTAAGTTAATGCATCAAAAAGCAGTGCTCCTTCTCAATCACCTTGTCAGTCAGTTTTGATGATGTATAAATCTAGACTAATTGTTTGGCTTCCACATTGCTAAGCCTTTAGAATACCATTTGCTTGAATGACAAATATGTTTAGTGAACTATGATCTTTGCAGCTTTGACAGTGTCCGACGCTTCCATATTAATAACCTGTGCATTTTCACACATCATTGTCTTAAACCAGGGGTGTCCAAACTCGGTCCTGGAGGACCGGTGTCCTGGAGAGTTTAGCTCCAACCCTAATCAAACACACCTGAACCAACTAATCAAGCTCTTACTAGATATATTAGAAACTTGTTGGCAGGTGTGTTAAAGCAAGTTGGAGCTGAACTATGCAGGACACCGGCCCTCCAGGACAGAGTTTGGGTATATCATTGGCTTAAACACACAGGGATACAAATAAACCAAAAATACACATTAATTTAAGTGCATAAAGAACTCAGTTCTGTTTAAGGATCAGCTCATCTCCATCTCTATGTGGTAGTTCAACAGTTAATAAAAGATTAAAACCTTTAAAATCTATTTTTACCACTCCACAATTTACACATTATCGCAAACGTAATTAACAGCAGACAATGATTCAGCCTGTTGTTTTGATACAAAATCATGGGGAAATTTTGACTTATCTGATAATTCTGATTTTTTTTTCTGAGAGCTCATAGCCAGTATCATGCAACTGTAATAAATGATCTTGATTCTGATAAGAAAACAGAATTACAGATATGTAAAAATCTAAATCAATTGCATTGAAGGTACACATTTTATCAATAACTTTTGTAGTTACTAAAACCGACGGTAAATTAAAAGTTGCTGTTTTCTAGGCCGATATGGCTAGAAACTATACTCTTATTCCCGCATAATAATCAATGAGCTTTTCCGTGTACCAAATCTAACTAATTTTGGCTGGAAATGCTAATGGTCTAATCTGATTCAATTATCTATGCTAAAAATCCTCCTGCCAGACCCAGAGATCGGCTAAATGGATTTGAAAACTTTAAAACTCAAATGCTTAAATCTAGTTGAGCCTGTTTTCAAAAGAAGTTGTGCATTGCTTTAACTTAATCAACAAACAAATCAGTTCAAATCAAGCCCCATTAACACCTGTAAGAGCAGTTGATGAATGTTATAACATCAGTGGCAGAGGTTGTTGGTTTGAAAGAGCTTAATGCTGCTTATCTTGATGCTAACAGTGCTGCGCTTCAATAGATCTGGCTCTCTCATCTGCTTTTGTGTTGGTCATCATATATCCGGCATGTTTCACTTGGTTGCATTTCACATCTCTCATCCTCTTTCTTTTTTCTGAGTGAAGGTAGTGGACTGTATGTAATGTGTAACATGATGTTTTCCGTCCACAGAGTCTCCACTGGACATGAGAATGACCGTCTGTCATCTGTGGCTGCGGAGCTGCAGTTTAAATCCCTCAGTCGACACTCCAGCCCGACGGAGGATAGGGAAGGTACTGAAGCATTACTTGTCTTTTTAGTGGTGTTTTTGTGTAAACACATTCTGACCGTGTTTTTTTTCCTGGTGTTTGCAGAGCCGTCGTACCCCAAAGGAGACCCCAGCAGTTCGGCCCGTCGCAGCTGGGAGCTTCGCAACTTCATCAGCCAGTCTAAAGGTGGAGTATATAGGAAATATTTTTAGGATTTGATGGTTAAATGTAAAATTATAGAAGGAAGTTGGAAATAGCTTTAAAAATGTATTATCTCTCTGTTTTTAGGCCTTCTGGCAACGTTAGTTTCTGTATTTTTGCTCTGCAGTGGCCTACTCTAAATATCGTGCTAATGCTAAGTTTTTATAACATTTTCAGTCAGTAAATGAACAATAAGACAGTAATATCTACAGAGTCGGCGCCAGTAGCCTGGTGGTTAGTGCGTCGACACATAGCACTGAGGTGCTCGCGGCGACCCGGGTTCGATTCCCGGCTCGAGGTCCTTTGCCGATCCTTCCCCTATCTCTGCTCCCCACACTTTCCTGTCTGTTAATGTCCACTGTCCTATCAATAAAGGTGAAAACCCCTAAAAAATAATAATAATAATAATAATAATAATAATAATCTCTACAGAAATGCGTACAAACACATTTTTACTTTTTTATAAAAAAAAAACAAATTGGCCTTGGTGAGATTATTTTTGTTTTTCTTAAAAAAAAAAAAAAGAAGAGAAAAAGTATATTATTCAGCAAGGATGCATTACATTAGTTATTATACAGATTTGCCATTAATAGGAATGTAAATTAATTAATTTATTTATTTTTTAAGATTTATTTATTGGATTTTTATGGCAGTTAACAAAAAAAGTAAAAAAAACAAAATAACAGTACAAATAGAAAAAAAAAGGTATACAACAGTACAAACTTGATTTAAAAGATTAAAAATAAACCACACTATAGCCCTCATATTATGAAACACACAGTATATGATGTGCATAAGCAATAAATGATGTTCATTCATATTTTTAAATGAAGCATATAAACAGGTCCGTACCGAAAGCTGAGGTTGACAGCATGGTGTATTGGTAATAAGCAATGATGATAAAAGAGATAAAAGAAAAAAAATTAAAAGAGAGAAAAAAGGGAAAAATATATTAAACTAAATAAGCTGGGGGGTGGCACGTTTTTCAGACTTGTATGTTAGTGCTATATTAGCACTAATACTCATCTGGAAGGTACAGATCAAAATAAAAGTGCAAGATTGGCAACTATTCATTCCACAGTAATTGCCTCAAGTCTCAGTGATTTGACATGCTCCAAAAATGGCAACCAAATGTTAGAAAATTTGATCACTGAACCTCGAAGACTATATTTAGGAATGTTAATTTTTGTTGTTTAATTTTTTTATTTAACTACAAATAATGTCCCTTTTAAAAGTTGGAGTAAGAATATTGTAGTTTAGATGATGTATTTGCTGAAAATTACCATACATTTTGTTAATAAAAAAAATCATAATAATTTAAAAAGCATCACGCAGTTGCTGCAGATTTGTCGGCTGCACATCCATGATACAAGTCTCCCGTTCCACAACATCCCAAAGGTGCTCTGTTGGATTGAGTACTGTGGAGGCCATTTGAGTACAGTTAACTCATTGTTATTGAACTCTATATGCACACACACACACACACACACACACACACACACACACACACACACAC
>CAIGQQ010037872.1:110046-120507 GCA_903798035.1 Danio albolineatus
ACATATATATTTTTATATATATATATATATATATATATATATATATATAATTTTTTATAAGAGAGCAAGGAAATGTTTTACATGTCGTGTTATATTTATCTTTTAGCGAAGGTCTTTATTTATTTTTGTTTTAGTTTGGCGGGAATAAAACAATTTAAGCAATTCAACCCCCCCTACCGTCAATATTAATAACCCCCTTAATAAATTATTGTTTCTTGTTAATTGTTGAAAAGAATCTCTCTGGTAAGAAGCACTTAGGAAATATTTGAATAAAATATACAAAATGATATATGTGCCATATTGTACATGTGATTTTCTATTTTCATATGAATTCATATACATTTCATATACAATAATTGCATAATAATTATTTATAATGTAAAATACTATTAAATTTTACAGGTTTTATTAACAATTTTATCAATTGTATTAATCTTTAGTTTTTATAAATGTTTTGAGACTTTTAACATGTACTAAAGAAAACAAAACAACATACAAAATGATCAATTAATCATTTAAAACAATAATAGTAAAAATTACAAGTATGTTAATAAATAAATGCATGTACATACACACACACACACACATATAATATAAAGGTATCAAAACAATGGTATATTAATAGCAGGTCATACAAGTTATTCATTTACAATGTAGATTGTGCCAAAGCAGCTTCACATAGAAGATTATAGGAAATTGAAACCGTGTCAGTCCAGTTTTGATTTTATGTGGACAGAAGATTCGTCAACTTCCATATTTTGAAAAGCTTTTCGGGTTTTCTTTGAACTATGTACATTAATTTTTCAAACAGTCAAACAGTGGGGCAATTCTTGCAACCATTGCTTTAAAGGAGGGCTTTCTGTATTTTTCCAATAACAAGCTATTATAAGTTTAGCATCTTTTATTAACTATTATAACATTTTTATATTCTGCAAATATATCCGTAAATTTAATATTTTAACTATAATATACTAACTTGTTTATGTTGAAAATAATAATAAATTAACTTAATATTTAAATGTTTCCTTCACTAATTAACACATAAACGCACTGTTCATGTATGTATGTATGTATATATATATATATATATATATATATATATATAAAAATCTCATAGGAGCACTTTATTAACTATAACTATAAATTTGTTTTCAGATTCGCTTTCAGCCCAATGACCACAAAACCATTAAGGAAACGGCAGATGAGCTGAAGATCTTTGAAGGAATCAAACATCCCAACCTCGTCCGCTACTTTGGCGTTGAGTTGCACAGGGTAAAGCGTTTATTCACTTCAATACACTATTCTTGGTTTATTATTCTTACTGTATGACTTATGGTTTGTTCTTGGTGTTTGCTGTTCACGCAGGAGGAGATGTACATCTTCATGGAATACTGTGATGAAGGCACGCTGGAGGAAGTGTCACGCCTGGGCCTGCAGGAGCACGTCATTCGCCTCTACAGCAAACAGATCACCACAGCCATCAACGTCCTGCATGAACACGGCATCGTCCACCGGGACATTAAAGGTGCTTCGCTCGCACCACATTTATCTTTACATTATCAGATGACAGATACTGTTCTGAAGTACAGACATACAAAATATTATTATATCTAGCCATTGGGATGTCTTATTCATCTTTTTCCCATAATGTTTGTGTGACTTATGGGAATACCGTCTGTTAAACTTGAGTCAGAGAAGTGTTTTATGAAAAGCTAGGGACAATATTTAGTTTGAGCAATTTTAGCTGCCATAACTCGGACGAGGTTGGGATGCTCATCAACTGTTTCCTTGATGGTTTTGTGGTCATTTAGCGGATAACGAATCTGAAAGTAAATTTACTGGGTTCATACGGTCATGAAAAACCTGGAAAAGTCATGGAATTTTCAAGGTTTTGGAAAAACTGAAAAAACCCAGAAAGTTTTGGAAAAGTCATGGAAATTAGTTAAACAAATGTCTGTAACAAGTTTAACAAATGTCTGTATACTTAAATATAGGTTAGTTGTCTTTACTTATTTTCTGTCCATGATCAAACTTGTGCTCTAACATTATTAGTGCTGTGAACATTATAAAGATTAGATATAAATATTCATTTAAAATAATAGTTTGTTGCATGTTTTATGATATGCTGTACTAACTTTGAACATGCTTTGTTTTTCTTATTATTTACCACATAAACGTAGACATTACATGAAACATTAGGTCATGAAAAATTACTTGAAAGTCCTGGAAAAGTGCTGGAAAAGTCTTTTAATTTTAGTAGTAAAAATGTGTATGAACCCTGTATTTAGTTATAGTTATTAAAGGGCTTATGGCATCAATGTAGGAAATAAATGAAAATAAGCTGAATTACCACACAATCAAATATTAAAAATATTTACATTTGCTAAAATAATGATTAATAGGTATGACAATTCAAAACTCATTCTATGAGTTCATCCATTAAAAGACAACTTGTTAAAATTAACAAATTGTTTCCGTTAGATCATGAACTGCCCAAAAACTTGAGTTGAGTCTTTCCACAGCAACAATAGGGATATATTTTGAAGATTACTGTACTGTAGAGCAGTGTTGCCAACTTGGCAACTTTGTTGCTTTTTTAGTGACTTTTCAGACCCACTTAGTGACAATTTTCAAAAAAGCGACCAGCAACAAATCTAGCGACTTTTTTTAAATCTTTTTTTTTTGTTGATGTAACTGGAGATTTCTATAGACTCTCATGTGTCCGTACTGTATCATTCCTACCCTTTTCAACGAGCTGCGGGTGATGTCATCGGTCCCTTCCCCGCCTCAGAGCACTCACAATTATGCATGGGCCGGTATAAGATTCTGACGGTATGATAACCAGTTTCACAGTTTGACGATATTGTGATTACTGCTCTAAAATATATTTTCCTTAAGTGCCTGAGTAAAAAACACATATTTTATTTTGAGAAACATTTTAAATATTTTGTTACAGTAAACATGTCTGACTAAAAAATGAATCATTGACTTCTGCAGTCTTCATTAGTTTCAATAACACAGATTTCTTTACAAATTAAAACAGCATCTCTCAACAGATATCTTTTCTGCTGGAGAAAGTACAGAAAATTTTGGCGGTTTTAAAACCTTGACTTTTCCAAACCGCAGTATACCCTGTAAATGGTTATTATCCCATGCCTACTCACAGTCAGCCCAGCCCTCGTATACAGCAGACAGTCTCTCATACCTGTAGATCGTTCCTCTGCGTACTGACGGCAAATGAGCGTGAGGTATTTTCCTTATTACGTTAGTGAAACTGATCTGCTTCTCCATTGTTTTAAATTTAATATTGTACTTTTGGCCATTTATTCTTTTCCTGTTCACAATCAGAGAGATTTTACTGACAGTTTTGGAACTTGTTTATTACATTAAGAGTTTATTACGTCTGAGAGATAACTGCAAATTCACTACACATCTATACTGATAAACCGTATTCACACAATACATTTAATTAAAGTGACATGCAGATATAAAGTGTAGTGCTAATATAAATACCCCGTTATTAACCATAGGCCGGTAAAAACTGCTGGACGTGGTGACGTCAGTAATATGACCTATGACAGAATTTATCAACATTTAGTGACTTTTTGAGCAGAGCTTAGCGCCTTTTCATTGAAAATAGTTGGCAACACTGCTGTTGAGAAATAGCTGGAGGGAAATAATCTAAAGGAACAAAACTGTGAACTCTAAAGAGCTTTGGCCACGAATATGCTTATGAAACTAATGGAATTAAAAAGAAATGTTAACATAAAATTTCACTCAGTTTTCACTGTTTTTATGGAATATTTGCGTTTGTTTTAGTAATGTTTGTTTGAAATAATTTGCTTCAGTTCTACGGAATGAAAATTCCCCTAAAGTGGAAGTGCGACCCATAATTTAAAAGGCTGTAGTCATGTGTGGAAAAAGGCAGATCATTTTTATTATTGGTTTCCTCCCCAGGAGCGAACATCTTCCTAACGTCATCAGGTCTGATAAAGCTGGGGGATTTCGGCTGCTCAGTGAAGCTGAAAAACAACGCTCAGACGATGCCTGGAGAGGTGAACAGCACTCTGGGAACAGCAGGTCAGTGGCTCAGTGCTGTAATTTGCCGATTTAAACACTAGAGGGCACACGATACACAATATGTGTGTCCTGAAGCATTGCCTGACACGCTTATTATCAGTACTGTCCATCTCATAAAGACCTGTTCTGTGAGCTGTTAAGCTTTGTGAAGTAGGGTGCGGGTCTACACATTCATTTGTTGTGTTTTAAAGTGGTGTGTTAAAGCAGTTTATTTTAAGCTGTTTCCAAATGTATCTTATCACCAGTACAGTCACAAATTAAACACAAAATGGCATCTCGTATTTGAATGATATTACAATATCTCATGATAAAAGGTCACTTGACATACTGAAACGCTTCCTGGAATTCTTCAGCATAGTGTGAAACTTTTAAAAGGTGTATATATATATATTTATAAATATGGTCTTAACAATAAAACAAAATGTAATTTAAAAATGGCCTAAAAGCTTTAGTTTTGAAAATATAAATGGCAAATTAGCATTTAATTAACATATTGCTTTCAAGACAGGTCAACAGTTGATGTAGTCCACTACAATTAGCATTTTTTTTTTAATATTAGAAAAATTAAACTTGTCAGTTTAATAAACTATTACATGTATATAAAATACTGCATTATGCACAGTTTATTTCCCAGAAATGGGTTGCGGCTGGAAGGGCATCCGCTGCGTAAAAACATATGCTGCAAAAGTTGGCGGTTTCCTTCCGCTGTGGCGACCCCAGATTAATAAAGGGACTAAGCTGACATGAAAATGAATAAATTAATACACAGTTTAAATGTTTAGAAAGTATTAAATAACTTTCACTAGGTTGTATGAATATTGTTGGCTCTATAAAATTGCTTTGTTCCTGGTTAAAAAAATAATATATATATCGGCGCTTCCCACACATAGACTTTACTTGGGCGGACTGCCCAGGTTTATTCACGGGGCCCCTTAAGTATATTTAGTGACACTTTTTTATTTATTTATTTATGTTTTTTCTATTATTATCATCCTTTTACACTTTTTTGCATCTGCCTAATATAACCAAACATCTGCGAGCAATTAAGTAGTGTAAAATCTTCTCTCCTTCACCCGTTTCATACTGCTCATTTTGTGTGCGCGACAACTGTCAACACCCCCCAGACAGGCTCACGTGCTATGCAGACCCACAGAGAATTGTTTTTTCTTTTCTTTTCTAAGCTGTCGTTGATTTTATGCACACAGCCGCTAAAAAGAGACAAGAAATAATTATTTCTTTAATCTAAACGAAAAACTTTACTAAATACTTGGAGAGAACGAAATTCTAAATCGGCTGCAGAATATTTGTACAGCATTAGAAATGGGTAATCAACTCGTGTCTAATTTAAATAATGTACACGTTGTATCCTTGTAATTATTTAGAGATATTGTCTGAGATATTTTTAGTTCTTTTTTTCTGTCATTTATTTCTCATTTGCTGTATGTTTTATTAATTCACAATGTCAATTTATTACGTTTTATACATCTAAAAGGCTTTGGAAATACTGTTCAAAATGCCATGCCTTGAATGAGACTTGAGTGAGAGATAAAGAGAAGCAGATATTACCTGTCTGTGGGTGCGCATGGCTCCTGAATAACATACAAGACAAAAATTGGATTTATTAATTTATTTATTTATTTCAGCAGTCTTTTTTTCTTTAACCCATTAAAAAGAAAAAGTTTAAAACAGATACTAATAAAAATATTAAAATCTAATTATGTTTTGCTTGTCACATAGTTAACTATCTATGTGCTGTGGGTAAAAGGCTACCACCACAAGTATATTTCAAACCTGTGAGAAGCACTGGATGTATGTATATGTAATGTTTATATCTATATGTTTTGAATAATGGGTGATGTTATGTGCAAAGTTTTCTAATTTAGTTGTGAAACAGCCCAGGTTTGTGTATTATGACTTGGTTGACAAATTGCTTTTTTTTATTTAAATAAAATATTTGACCTAATGTGAATTGTTATTATTATTAAGTACTATAAACGTATATACATAACACTAAATGAACAGTGTGTGGCATCTTCTCTCTGTGGTTTTTAGCATACATGGCTCCTGAGGTGATCACCAGAGCGAAGGGTGAAGGTCACGGTCGAGCTGCTGATATCTGGAGTCTCGGTTGTGTTCTCATAGAAATGGTCACTGGAAAGGTAAAGTCTGCTTGTTTATGCATACCTTTGGGCTTTGTTCTTTATTCATTCACGTGCCAGTGTTTCCTCAAACTGCTCCACTGTTGTCAAAACACTCTGCGTTCAACCCTGAAAGGAATTATTTTTTGGGCTTGTCTCTACACGTCTCCACAACTGGCGCTTTTGAAACGTGCTTCCTGAAACGCACTAAAAATTTTCACTAATTATGATGAATCGTTCAGATTCATTATTCACTCAGTTTTAAAGGTGTCATAGAACGATAATCCGGATACGATAAGAACGATACCTTGGCACACAGTAACTGAATATTAAGATTTTAGTACATGCAAATGCCATACCACGAGCTTCACACGTTGTTTCCTCATTCTCATGTAAATGCTGTGAGTGTAAAATCCCTAAAAGACAAAACTCTTGACGATCTATATGAGATTATTAATATTCACCCTCCAGGCAGTTTTTGAATAGAAAATATGCAGGAGCTTCAGAGCAGAGCACATTAATATTCACGACCCTCCCAAATATGGTCAATAAAAGCCATTCATCTCATATTAGGGCCAATTAATGGAGTTTATAACCCTGTAAAACCCTTTCTACTGACTTTTATCCACTTACCAAAGCCATATAGCTTCCATGTAGAGATCAAAGAATGCATTGATACAACATGCTTAATTGTTCAATGATACCATTGATGAATAGTTATATCATACTTCTCCAGTTGATTTGTATATTAAGAAGTACTAAAATGTTGTTTAAATGTGCAATTGAGACATTATTTAACTAAACATGCACTCATTTGCATAAATGTCTAGCGACGTAGTCTGAACATTTGAATAAATCTGTTAAACATTTTTTGACAAATTATTAGCGTAAAGGGAATCACTTTATCACTCCATAATTCAGAAATACATTATTTAATTGAATAAAATGGTATATATCAAGCAAATTTGTTTGAACAAATCTTATTCACCTTTATTTGTATAGCGCTTTTACAATGTGGATTGTGTCAAAGCAGCTTCACATAGAAGGTTATAGTAAATTGAAAACGACAGTTTAGTTGTTAGCTAGTAAATTAATAGCTAGTATATAGCTGAGTTCAGTTCAGTGTTGTTTAATAATAACTACTTAGAGTTCAAACACTGAAGAGTAATCCAAGAGTAATCCATACAGTAAGATTTGAACAAATCTTACTGTAAAAACCTTCAGAATACAGATATGAATAATAACTTTGTATGTAAGGCCCCATTTACACTGCCAGTTAAAAGTGACTCAATTCCGATTTAGTTTTTTGCTCATATGTGACAGATCGAATCTGTTCTATGACTGTGTAAAGACAAAAAAAAGCATGCATTCGGATATTCAGAGATCGGTTTCAGGCCTCCTTCATATGTGGAATTAAATCAGATATAAATCGTATATGTGACAATGCGACTATCATGTACACAGGTAGAACGGATTTATTGAGGCCTTTTGTACGTCTTTAAACTTGCGACAATGGGGTACTTCTCCGTGGTTTAATAATGTTGAATAAAGAGCGTGTTTAGAGACGTCAACGTGGAAAACAATAGCAGAGGAAACAAGGAGGAAAGTGGTCAGTAGTTGACGGCAGAAGTTACCTGCCTTCTTGCTCTGTGGGGATATGAGTCAATGAAGGACACCATATATAAACCGTAGGCGCAAGCTACGATGACGGCTCTTTCCCTCCTCCTCGAAATCATTTTAATGTTGGGTGAATTTCGCAGAGCTAAAAGCAAGACAATTTCTTCCATCGTGGCTAGTGTGGCACAGATGCTAGTACCTGCCTTTACACATGCGCAACGTCATAAATTGTATGGCTAGTGTAAACACCTGAATCGGATATGGGTTACAATTAAAAACACATGTAAACAGACAGGCAAAAAAAATCAGATACAGCCAATGAATCGGAACTGGGCATCAAGACCTGACAGTGTTAATGAGGGCCCAAGTGTTGCTGTAGATATGACTACAAATTTAAAACAAATTTTAAAAAAACTTCCTTCAAACGTATGTATTGTCAAATGACATGTCTCCATTACAGGATTGTGCTGTGGTCTAAAAAATATAGATATTTTATGTACCTTTCCAGAGGCTTTGTAACTAGTCATCAATATTAGACGTTGTAATAAAGATTATAATTTCTTTATTATTATTATTTTCTTAAAAATAGTTGTATTTATTTATTTGGTAAATGATAAACCTATATGCTTTTATTGTTTATAATTTTTTGTAGTACATTTGGACTATAGAGCATGGCTCGTTCTATGTAAAACATGTCTCTGATTGTATCTCTGGTAAAAAAAAAATTAAAAGTGTGTATTGTAATCGAGATCTACAGACACAAATTGAGAGTACATTTTGGGTGTTTTCTTTCCATTAAACTGAATTATTGTTTTATTATAAGCATGAGAGCTGCATGTCCAAACAGTGTTTGTAAATGTACAAATCCACATCAGGAAACTCATATTTCATCTTGTTTTTCTGTTTGTTTATTCAGAGACCTTGGCACGAGTTCGAGCATAACTTCCAGATCATGTATAGAGTGGGAATGGGCCACAAGCCACCCATTCCTGAAAAGCTAAGCACCGAGGGGAAGGATTTTCTGGCTCACTGTCTGGAGAGTGAACCCAAGCGCCGCTGGACTGCCAGTGCCCTGCTGGACCACCCTTTTGTCAAGGTATGACAGCCGAATGAATCATAGGGTCACACATTTGATGGAGGTGCTGGTTTCTGTGCCACATTTGAACTGAAAGCCAAATTTCCTCACAGTAGGTCCAACCAGCACATCTAGAAACACTTATAACAGCATGGAAACCAGACTCACAACTAAATTCTCACTTGGAGCAATAAACACAAACAATCATCCATTTACTTTAGTGATGCACCGTTATGTTGGCAACTCAAATATGATAACTTAGTAAATCTCATTTTGATGATGTTGCATGAACAAAACTTCAGAAGGTCATTATTTATAGCACCTGCAATATAATAATGGCAATAAGCTGTGAACAGTAAATGTTCTGATGTCTTTAACAGGTTAAATAAACTAGCCAAGAATAGAGGTTTTACCATATACAGCCATCATGTTTACATTTCAACAAACTGAACTAAAAACAAACATAATCAAAAGGTTTATGTAGAAACTCTCTTTTTTTTTTAACTTTAGAAAAATATTTCATTTCCAGTTGGTTTTTAACAAACCTTCCATTGTGTACTTTATCTATAATGGTGCATTCACACCAGACGCAGATGGAAGTGTCAAGCGTGAGCGATTTACATGTTAAGTGAACGCAAAGATGCGAATAGACATCCTGCAGCACTATTGGCATGAATGATGCGAATCAAGCGTTTCACTCCAGTTATAAAATCTGAACTTTAGCGAACATTCACAACACATTTTAACCAATGGAGCTTGCTCTTGTAGGGGCGGGATTAGGACGTAGTGCCTGTTGATGGTGTCCAGAGGGGAAATCCTCCTGCTGACATGGGAAAACAGCTCACCCAACTGGGCTCGGCTCAGTCTGAAGTACCGCTGAAAGCTTCCATCTTCAGCTTCTAGAGAAGTTGATAAACTCACAGAGCTGAATGCACCTTTGAAAAGATCTCGTGGTCTCAGCACCGAACGAATCTATGCTGTTTTTCAGGATTCCTAAAGCACATAAAGCACAGCTACTCTCAATAAAATCCACGCTAGCCATTTAGCAACAACTCTAGAGTCACCACCCATAAAGCGAGTCCACTTCTGTTGTGGAGTAAATTTGATAAGCCAATGAAGCAAGTAAAGTCAAAATGTTGTGTGAATAGCGTAATTTATTCGCTCATGCTGCGTCTGGTGTGAACACAGCATTAGGCCTCTATGAGGTCTGTTTTATTTCTTCCTACATTTCCTTTTCTTTTTTGGTTTCTGTATTTTCTAGACTCAATTTATTTTTAAATAATTCCAAATGAAACTAGTTTAGTTTGTATTTAAAGTTCCACAAAAAACTACAATTTAGGCAACCTGTGAAAAAAAAAAAAAAAAAAAGTAGTTTAATTTTTGTTTAGTTTAACCCCGGAAGGACAATTGTAATGTTTTTAATATATTACAATCAATAAATTTTGTAACTTATTGATTTTTTTAAATACATTGAACAGTGTTCAATAGTACTATAATCAGTATATATATATATATATATATATATATATATATATATATATATATATATAT
>CAIGQQ010037872.1:120517-135230 GCA_903798035.1 Danio albolineatus
TATATATATATATATATATATATATATATATATATATATATATATATGTGTGTGTGTGTGTGTGTGTGTGTGTGTGTGTGTGATTGCTTTTCGCACATAAACCTGATTGTGATTTAAAGGCATAGTTCACTCAAAAGTGAAAAAAGTACTCCCCAAGCGGTTCCGATCCGTGGGTGTTGTTTCTTCTGCAAATGAAGATATTTTGAAGAAAGCTGAAAACCTGTAACCACCGACTTCCATAGTAGGAAAAACAAATACTATGGAAGTCAATGTTTACAGTTTTCCAACTTTCTTCAAAATATCTGTGTTCAACAGAAGACACTTATAAAGGTTTGGAACAAGTAAAGGGTGAGTAAATGACTGAATTTTCAGTTTTGGGTGAACTATTCCTTTAACTCGAAGAGATTCATTTAGTTTCAGGTTAAGGTAAAAATAATGATAATAATAAAAATAACTCCCTTGGTGCATCCCTAACTACTTCTAAGTGAGGTAGACAAAAACCATCACATGCTGTCAGCCTTACTGGCATCTTGAGTAGGGTCAATGGAAACAAACACTACTAGATCAATCTCATGTTGTTGTTTTTTACCTGCAGGTCTGCACAGATGAAGAGTGACGAGGAGGACACGTATTCTCTTAACGTTTACAAAAATGCTAGCACTACTTCACACGACATGAGGGAGGACGAAGGAAGAAACAGACGCGCTCTGCTCGACACGAGCCCTTCTCTGTAACGTTAAAGCAGGGCAAGTCTTACATGTACAGCAACACGGGACAGAAATGTCATCCAGGCGAGTGCGTTATGTACATACTGTAAGAATAGGGTTAGGGGGTTTTTCTTTGTACAAAGCATATTGTAAAGCTGAAGTTGATTAGCCACTCTGTTGGTGATCCAGGCACAGGGAAATACGCGTTCAGAAACAATTACATTAATTCAAGAGACGTTCTAGCTTCAGAAAAGGGGAGATGGAGACAGAGTTTGCCTTTTGACTGAGTGTTCATTGAAGAAAGCGTATAAACCTGCGACTGAGAAGGTTTTTAATTTTCTTTTTTTGTTAAAATGGTATTTTTGTTTGCCTTGCTGCAGAGCCCACTGTTAACAAGTCATATTTAAGCCTATAAGTAGTTGTGCTGCGTCGGCTCAGCCTCACGCTGGCCAATGGCGTGCCTTTATCCTGGTGTTCAAGAGCATAATCAACCAATGAGAGGGAAGAGGCCAGTCTGACTCCGCCTTTCTGCTGCTGCTGCACTCGAACAGGTGGACAAACATTGCTCCTGCGCAGGCATCAACTGCTGGTTCTCTGCTCCTCCAACAGTGTTTGCAATATTTAAAAAAGAATATTAATAAACAGACTGTTTTTTTAAGTGATGGCCTATTTGTCTTTCAGCAAAAAAAAAAAAAGCTTAAACCTGAACCATTTTAAATGATTCTTTCTGTAGTGGCGAGTTCTTAAATTCACTATAAAGTTGGTTTGGTTGTGCAAATGCCCCGATTACAGTACAGTATAATGTGGTCGTGTTGCGCTGGTTGGTCACAGTCTCTCAGTTGTTGTTCATCTGTACGTCTTTAACCCCGTAGTTCGAACCCTTGTCGATCTCAGTCTGTCCAATCATCCAGCGCACCCCAGCTGACACTAGAAAAAAACAAATGGATTTGTCAGAGCTCTAGCACAACCGTTAGTCATATTAGCATGCTGCTTAACTAAACCAGAGTTACAAGCAGTCAGTATCCTAATATCATTCATCGGATTAGTGGTTCTCAACCAAAATGGTGTTAATATACATAACTCTAAGTTAAACTGCTAGACTGTGCAAACGCTTACATTTACATTTTTAAATAATTTTTTGCATAGATACGACAATGTTGTCTAAAACGATCCTCATTTTCACATCATTTAAAATGACTTTAAACACTTCTGTAATTAGACTGAACAACATTAACACATGAATATTGTGTTAATTTAGGACTGCACAGTATATTGTTTGTGCATCGTTATCGGAATGTGTATCCACAATAGTCACATCACAGGATTATTAAAGGTTAATAGCTATTGTTAAATATCACTTTAAGGATGATTTCTACAATGTTGACCATCTTATTTTACATTTGATTGATTGTTAAAATATTGTTCTTACTGTTTGAATTCCCAGAAAACCTTAAAGCACCGTTTAATTAACTTTATCTTTGCACTTTTGTATTAATAAGCTTGTAACTTACTGTATTTTATGCAGACGCACTGCATAGAAAAACACTTAATCATCCCGGTCCATCTAAGATAACGAAATCTTTCCAAACAGCTTTCCAAAAAACACACGCAACTGTGTAAAAGTTTTCTGCTTTTAGTTAGAACATACATGGCCCCTTTGACATACGCTAAAGCAGTGCTTTCCAACCCCGTTCCTGAAGTCACACTAAGTACACATTTTCAAACTCACCTGAATCAACCAATCAGAACATTAGAAGAGACTCCAAAACCAATAATTAATGGGTCAGATGAAGGAGACATTCAAATACTGTTGGTGCACCTCCAGGAACAGGGTTGGGAAAAGTATCATAACCAATATATGTGATTCTGGATTAATTTCAAACTCTTAGCTGGTGCAAAAAGGCTGATATAACAAATCAATTTATTAACTGTATATCTGTTGTATAGTTGTTCTTGAGGTAAAAAGATATCTATATAATTTGCATTTGCTCTAAAATGTCAAAGTAAAATGAAATGTACTAAATGTAGTTTTATTGACCTTACTGCGGAAGTGCGATTGTTTTGGAACTTCTGATTCAGTTGCCTATGGGAGAAATGACTAGGAATAATAAATGGCAGAAAACGTCAAACTACTTGCTCTAAAACAATTGTTTGCACGACTATACAGACAAAGTAGAATAATATAATGAAGCAACATCAAGCAGCAAAACGAGCTGTTTTTAAACATCTTAAAATGAATAGAAGTGAATGAGAGCAGATTTAAATGGTTGCGCCCTCTCGTACGCGGAGAATAAGGTGAATAATAATGACAAGAATAATAAGTGTTGAATGTTACAGTAAATGGATCCAGTAGTTTACCATAATTGTAAACAAAAATAATTTTTCCCTTTCCTCCTCAAAAACTTTTTACTAAAGAGCATACAGATGAGACAATAGGTGTGTTTGAATTTTTTAAAAAAAAGGCTGAGAACCACTGCATTCATTTTTGGTCAAAACACTAACAGGGTTCCCACAGACATGGGAAACCCAGACATTTCCAAATCTGCTAATGTAGATCAATTTCACACTAGTTATGCTTAACCATCCACTTTTCCCCAAGTAATCACAAGTCATGGAAATTCAGGTGTGGGAACCCCGTAGAAACAAAAGAGGCTGAAATGAAAGCTTCATATAAACAGAATATCCACCATACATGATTTCTCATAGCAGCGCTGAATCGTGTAGATCAACATTAGTTTGAGTGTGCTTTCGCTGTTTAGATGAAACTTTTAGAGCTTAAATGAATCTTTAAATCCTGTTCTCTCATGCTTTAAAGGCACTTAAAATGCATTAAAATCATTTCTCCATGCGCTCTTGAAGTGACTAGCATGCAGTAAATCCAGTAAAAAGTGATTGATGTACTTACTGCAATAGCACATAATCGGCCTCCTTTATATTTACATTTTCGAAGAAAAAAACAGATTGGAGGAAAAGAGCAGCAGCATGTAATTCCACATTTACTGGACCACAAAACATGATCTGCTGCAATCATAAAGGTCTTACGCCAGCTTTATTAAAATGAACACTACTTTTTTGAAAATAGGCTCATTTTACAACTCCACTAGAATTAAATAGTGGAGTTTTATCATTTTAAATCCATTCAGCTGATCTTTAGCCTTTTTAGCTTAGCTTAGCATAAATCATTGAATCGGATTAGACCATTAGCATCTTGGGCAAAAAAATGTAATACTGTTGATAATTTCCCTATTGGAAATGGATCTTTGCTGACATACCATGACTACAGCAGGTGCAATGATATTACACAGAGCTGTTACCTAGCTGGGGACTATTTTCAGGTGTTGCATCTCATTATGCTCGTTCAGCCATGGTACGGCAGCAGAGTTCCTTGATTATTACGCAAGAATAAAAGTACAGTTCTTACCAATTTCAGTCTAGAAAATAGCTACTTTTAATTTTCCGTTGGTCTCAGTGCAGTATGTAACTACAGAAGAGTCGAGCTTTAAATAGGAAAATAATAAAAACTCTTTTGGAATTGATGCTAATGGTCTAATCTGATTCAATCATTTATGCTAAGCTAATCTAAAAGTGCTCCCGCCGGACCTGGAGATCGGCTGAATGGATAAAAAAAAAATGGTAAAACTCCACTCTACTTTAGGTGACCTGAAGAATGAGCCTATTTCCAAAAAAGTGGAGTGTTTCTTTAAATTCAGCATAAAAACAGCCCCTGTCCTGATCCCAAATACCTGCTAGACAGAAGACAAAAGTGCAGATGATGGTGAAGGTGGATCCTGACAGCAGCAGTTGCAGCAGTAAAATGCAGATGGGATACACCAGCACACACACCCAGAACAGCCAGTTGAGCAGCGCCCAGAGTCGACGCGGAGGATTTGTGATGGGACCTGGAAACCGACCCGTCTGTCTGTAATGCTCTTGGAATTCATCCTGGATGAGATGGGGAAAAAAATGTTCAAACCTGGTTACCTCTGGATGTTACTGATAAGGTAATTCACTGGCATTAGCTTTAGTAATTTAGTAGTTGGTTATACCCTATTGATAAAATAATACCAGTCCAAAAGCCTCCTCACACTAAGAATGATAGTTATACTATCTGAATGAAATACACTCGCTGGTCACTTAAATAAAGCATACTAGGATACCAAGTTGGATGTATTTTTCATTCAGAACTGCATATCCCAAAGGTGCTCAACTGATGGAGATCTGAGCACACATTCATAAAACCTTTTATATTGACACAAAGAGTTGTAAAAGATTTGAGCTTTTTTTTTTTTAAAAAGCTTATAACAAAGCTGCTGAGACTGATTTGGTATGGATGATGTCAGCATAATTAGTAACTATGCACAAACTGGTTGGCTAATGGGGAGGGGGAGGAGTCTCTTTCTGAGATTTATTCATGGAGTTCAATTGCCATATTCAATTAAAGGTTTCAATGAAGGCTTAGACAAAAAACTTTGTTCCTTTTAAAGTTTTAGACATTAAAAGATTTTCATCCAATGTAACAAGTTAATGTATTTTCTTAGAAAATAATTAAGCTAATACAAGTACAAACATACTGTATATATACGCATACGCATGTTTAAAAAAATAACAAAATGTGAATTTATAGAATATATTTGCATAAATATATTTTTAGGCCATTTTTGTACCTTTTAAAATATATTAATTTAAAAATGTTGAAACATTTTGTTTTTACTATATTGGTATAGCCATTATTAAGGTGATAACTCATTAAAAGCTGATGTTTTCTTTCCATAGCACACAACATTGTTTAACATTGTGAATTTGTGACTTGAGTCCTCTTCACTACTATTGTTTCACAAATTTAGGAGCTAATTTAGTGCTAAAAACACTTTGTGACACTTTTTTTGACTAGGTAAGTTGTTCTACTGCTGTAGCACATCTGATTCAAGTTTTAACATCATTGTAAATTCACAGAGCTGTTCAAATCATCTTATGAAATAATATTCATCTTGCAATATATATTGCAGCAAAAAAATTATATAATAAAAATCAGTTTTTAAATATCTGCATATTCAGGGAAAAAAAAGAAAAAGAAAAAAAAACTGTGTAAAAGTTTCCTGTTTCTAGCTGAAAACTGTCACACTAACTACACATTTCCAACCTCTTCCTAATCAAACACACCTGAATCAACTCATCAGAACATTAGAAGAGACTGCAAAACCTAAAGTTAATGGGTCCGATAAGGGAGACATCCAAAATATGTACTGTTGGTGTGACTCCAGGAACTGGGTTGGGAAAAGTATTATCACCAATATGTATTGGATGATTCTGGATTAATTTCAAACTCTCGGCTGGTGAAAAAGGCTGATATAGCAAATCAATTTATTAACTATGTATATCTGTTCCATAGTTGTTCTTGAGGTAAAAAAAAATATATATATATATAATTTTCATTTGCTCTAAAATGTCAAGTAAAATTAAATGTACTAAATGAAGTTATATTGACCTTAGTCTTCAATGTGGAAGTGTGATTGTTTTAGAACTTCTGATTCAGTTGCCTATATGGGAAAAATAACTAGGAATAATAAACGGCAGAAAACGTCAAACTACTTGCTCTAAAACAATTGTTTGCACGGCTATACAGACAAAGTAGAATAATATAATTTAAAAAATATCAGTTTGCATCAAGCAGCAAAACAAGCTGTTTTTAACCTAAAAATTATTGG
Source organism: Danio albolineatus (assembly GCA_903798035.1). Classification (NCBI taxonomy): domain Eukaryota; kingdom Metazoa; phylum Chordata; class Actinopteri; order Cypriniformes; family Danionidae; genus Danio; species Danio albolineatus. The sequence continues at coordinate 126,930 of CAIGQQ010037872.1, forward strand.
AAGGTAAGTTGACTAGGTAAGTTGTTCTGCTGTAGCACATCTGATTCAAGTTAGCAATGTTGTGCATTCACAGATGTTTTTTTGCTGACCTTGGTGTTCACAAGTGATTAGTTGATTTGCTGTCTATCAGTTCAAACCAATTTAGTTTTTCTCTTTTGACCTCAGGCATCAGAATTGCACTAAAATCAGGCATTCAAAATCACTAAAATAACATTCCTCAACCCTTCACGTGCTCACTGAAGCATGCGATTGGCTGATCTGATATTTGCATTAAAAAGCAGTTAAACAGGTTTACCTAATAAAATGGCTGTTGAGTGCAAGTCACGTACATTTAACTAAAGAAAACTAATAAATGAACAAAAGCTGATAAAATACAGGGAATATAAGAATAAATCCTAAAATCAAATACATACTGTAATACTGTATAACTAATGCTAAAACAACACTGACCAGTAAATTTCCACCTTTAGTTGTCACTTACTTTCTCCTGGTAGAGTTTGTGAAGCCAGGCCGCACATTCTGACTCATCCTCTGGGATGGAGTCCAGAGGAATCCGCCTAGACACAGAAGCAAATCCAAAAACATTTATCTTGTTCCTATAAAAGTCCTAAGGTCTCACAACACACTCATATAATAAGTCATAACAAAGTGATGCCAACATTTATAAATGAGTGTGGAGACTGCATTTTGAACTTTGTAACAGCACGACACATGAACACACAACATATTGCTGTTAAATATTTCCGAAGGGCATTGCGAAATCATTTTTCCTTCATTCTTACCTCACATATAAATCTGCGTGGTACTTTTTCCCGTTGAGCACGCCTAGTAAAGTTGGCATTTCGTTGTTTCTGAAATTAAGCGTAGAATCGTACACAGCAGTAACTACAGAGGAGACACAAACCAAGTCAGCAAACCAAATCCTCACAGGCTACCATTGCCAAAAATGCACCTTCAGTGTCAAGTATTTCATTTGAAAACAACATTAATTAAAACAATCCACTTTCTTTTTCAGAAATATCTCATTTTATTACTCCCCCAGAGTTAAACAGATGAGTTTTACCTTTTTTTATCCATTAAGATTATCTATGGGTCTGGCTGGAGCACTCATAGCTTAGCTTAGCATATATCATTGATTTTAATTAGACCAGTAGCATCTTTCAACTGATATTACATAGCACTGTTACCTAAATAGCCGCGGTGGCGTACACAGTAAGAAGGTCGCTGGTTCGAGTCCCGGCTGGGTCAGTTGGCATTTCTGTGTGGAGTTTGCATGTTCTCCCCGTGGTTGCGTGGGTTTCCTCCGGGTGCTCCGGTTTCCCCCACAGTCCAAAGACATGTGATACAGGTGAATCGGGTAGTCTAAAATTGTCCATAGTGTATGAGTGTGTGGATGTTTCCCAGATATGGGTTGCAGCTGGAAGGGCATACGCTGCGTAAAATATATGGTAGATAAGTTGGCGGTTCATTCCGCTATGGCGACCCCGGATTAATAAAGGGACTAAGCCGACAAGACAATGAATGAATGAATGTTACCTAAATATCCAGCTGCGGACTATTTTCAAGTGTGGAGTAATATCATTGGTGCAGCTGTGGTATGGCAGCAAAGTTATTACATATTACATAAGTTATTACATAAACTATTATACATTATTATACACTATACATACGATTATTATGGCAGAATGAGACCTAGAAAATAGTACCTTTTCATTTTCTGTCAGTCTTAGTACATGATGTAACTATAAAAGTTTCAAAAAAATATTAATTTGAGAGACATGCTAATGGTCTAATCTGATTCAATGATTTATGCTAAGCTAAGCTAAAAGTGCTCTTGCCAAACCTGGAGATCGACTGAATGGATTAAAAACTGGTCAAACTCAACTGTTTAACTCTGTGTAGTACAACAAGCCTTTCCGGAAAAAGTGGGTTGTTCATTTAAAATGATTTGCCTCAGCTAATAGCACTGTCAGGCTCGTCATTACTTAAAGAAGCTCTCACCCTTTCCCCTGAGGTTCTGGACTGTTACACAAAAGCCCTTGGTTCGAGGCAGAAGGTGGTACTTGAGTTTGGGGAGACCTTTCTTTTCTGCCACCTCCATGCTGATCTTGTGCTTCTTTTCCGTGAATCGTGTGCCCTCACAGTGCAAAAGGAACTGCACATGAATCATAAAATATATAAACAAAGAAAGCTTAGTTATGTGTAACGACTTTATAATGACTTAAATGTCAAACAGACTATCATGTTGCTGTTTGGAGCACTGACTGTAATCACGTGGAATATTTAGCAAAAACTCAGCATATGAGGCTTGAGACATGATCTTGACTGAATTTTGTATATATTGGTTAGTCAGTGAGCTATACATTGAAATAGTTCACCCAAGAATGAAAAGAAAATTGTCATCAATTATTGATCACAGCTGTTTATTATTCCACAGCTGTTTTCTTTTTCTTCTTCTGTTGAACACAATAGAAGATATCCTGAAGAATGATTGAAACTGGTTACCATTGACTAACATTGTGATTGCTTTTCTGCTACGGAAGCAATGGCTACTGGTTTCCAACATTCTTCAAAACATCTTTTATTGTGTTCAACATAAGAAGCTTATAATAGTTTGGAACAACCTGATAGTGAAAATTATATATGCACACACCGGCCACTTTATTAGGTATAGCTTACTAGCACCAGATTGGACCCACTTTTGCCTTCAGAACTGCCTTAATCCTGCGTGACATAGATTCGACAAGGTACTGGAAATATTCCTGAGAGATTTTGGTGCTTATTGGCATGATAGCATCACGCAGTTGCTGCAGATTTGCCAGCTGCACATGCATGATGCGAATCTCCCGTTCCACCACATCTCAAAGGTGCTCTATTGCATTGAGATCTAGTGACTGCTAACTTGTCTTGTTCAGAAAAGTAGTATGAGATGATTTGCGCTTTATGACATGGTGCGTTATCCTGCTGGAAGTGGGCATCAGAAGAAGTGTACAATGTGGTTATAAAGGAATGGACATGGTCAACAACAATACTCATGTAGGCTGTGGCCTTGACACGATGCTCAATTAGTACTAATGGGGCCCAAAGTGTGCCAAGAAAATATCCCCCTCACCATTACACCACCATCACCGATGATACGAGGCAGGATGTATCCATGCTTTTATGTTGTTGAGGTCAAGTTCTGACCCTACCATCTGAATGTCGCAGCAGAAATCGAGACTCATCAGACCAGGCAACCTTTTTACAAGTTTCTATTGTCCAGTTTTGGTGAGCCTGTGCGAATTGTAGCCTCAGTTTCCTGTTCTTAGCTGACAGGAGTGACACCCGGTGTGGTTTTCTGCTGCTGTAGCCCATCTGCCTCAAGTTTGGACATGTTGTGTGTTCAGAGATGATCTTCTGCATACCTCGGTTGTAACGAGTGGTTATTTGAGTTACCATTGCCTTTCCATCAGCTTGAACCAGTCTGGTTATTCTACTCTGACATTAACAAGGCATTTTCGCCCACAGAACTGACGCTCCCTGGATATTTTCACTTTTTCTCTGTAAACCCTAGAGATGGTTGTGCATGAAAATCCCAGTAGATCAGCAGTTTTTGAATACTCAAATCAGCCCATTGGCACCAACAACCATGCCATATTCAAAGTCACTTAAATGACCTTTCTTCCCCATTCTGATGCTCGGTTTGAACTGCAGCAGATCGTCTTGACCATGTCTACATGCCTAAATGCATCGAGTTGCTGCCATGTCCTTGGCTGATTAGAAATTTGCATTAGCGAGCAGTTGGACAGGTGTACCTAATAAAGTGGCCAGTGAGTGTATATATTTGGATGAAAAATCCCTTTAAAATAAGGGCTTTTAAAGATAAGAGAAATCTGAAATGGAAAAAAAAATCTTATGCAATAAAACCACAAACACACCCAAAAGAATTCTGGGTAATCTTGAAGGTTGTGCAGACTCTGCACAACCGTTTTGCGATCCTCTTCCCATTTCCTTTTGCAGAAGACAATCTCCAGGAAGTACCACATCCAGCCAATCACGGGAACAAAGGACAGTTCCTTTTTCGCCAAAACCTTCGAGCTCTTGAATCAAAACATGACAAAAGCAATTATGTGACAGTATAACAATTTTATAGGGGTAGTTAAAAAAATAAGTGTAAAGTGTTATAAGCTATTCCCCCTCCACTTCTTCCAAACCAGTTAGAGAACTATCCCTTTAATTCCACTGCTTCTTTTTATTAGCATTCTCATTTAGAATCATGAATTTGTTAAAGTGTTGGGATTTTTTTTTTCTTACAAACATATTTTAGTCTTACCCCTAAAACACCAAATCTCTCACAGAAGGTCCAGCCAGTCAGAAAATCGATCTCAAAGTTGTGATTGAGGACAACAATGGCATTTTCTTTGCCATAGAGACGAAAGCTGTCTGGATCTGTGTAAAGTGTGCATTCAGTCCCAGACCACCACTCCAACAATGCCACCAATTCTGAACAAACACAGGGAGAAAAAAAAAAGATTGTACTATAATCACAGAAAGTATTTACATATTCATGACTGTGTAGTAGTCCAACTAGACGTTCTCATATGTACATAAATAAAAGAGATTTTAAAACATTGTCAACTTCCTGTTTTTTTTTACACTTGGTGCAACACTGAGGTTTTCAAACAGGAAAGAATGATGTCAGCGGTGGTTTGCATCAACCTGCTTTACTGAACAACACAACCCACTATCAATATAATCTGTCTTTATTGGTTAAGATATGATGTTAATGATCTCCAGGACTAATTGCAATTTTTATTGATTGTTGCAACTTTTTATCTCAGTATAATTGAGAAACATTAGAGTAATTTCTCAAACCCATACCTAATAAATCCAGTAATTATTAAAAAACAAAACCGATAATTTTCACATACAATATACTTTTTTGCCATAGATGTACTATTGTGGTTTATATAAACCATTTGAGATTTTTCATGATAAGATTCGAAAGATACGATTTTTTGTCTTTTTTTTTTTTGTAATATGTGACCACAAAACATTAGCTGCATCCCAAATTGCATACTTATGCACTATTCTACGCCATTTTGAAGTATAAACAGTGTCTGTAGTGCGTTCACACGGAAAACTCTAAAAATAATAAGTGCACTTTAATTGGATTTAACCGGATGATGCACTCATTCGACCGGTAAACAGAAGTGTGGACTGATGGACGTTTCACGCACTCAACGACCGCAGCTTTGCGCACGTAACGGAAGAGGCAGAGCTACCACATGTTGGATAACTTTATTTATTTTAGATTGTGAAAGCAACATTCTCCTACAAGAGTGATTATAGCACCTCCCGACGGTGAATGCATTTATACTCATGACAGGTATTATTTGGTATTTTGGTCATTTATTTCATTAATTTGGCAACCGTCAAACGTCATCTGGGAAACGGTTTGAACTTCCGCTTAGTAAAAAAAACCTTAGTGTTCCATTTGGGACAACACTACATACATATACTATGCTGTTAAGTGTGTAAGTGCATAAGTACATAGTGCATAAGTGCATAGTGTATAGTGTGTCATTTGGGACGCAGCTATTGTCTTTTTGCATGGCTATTTTATTGGAAATAGCCAAAAAATACATTGAATGTGAAGACTTTTTAAAAAAACAAAACTTTGAATGTTAACTAAAGATCATGTTTAATTAATATTTTGTAAATTTCTGTAAATATATCAAAAAGTTAATTTTTGATTAGTAATATGCATTGCTAAGAACTTCATTTAAACTATTTGTAAGGTCTTTTTTGAACTCTTAAATTCCAGATTTTCAAATAGTTTATCTCAGCCAAATAATGTCCAATATTGTCCCATCCTAACAAAACAAAGCTGATGTATAAATCTCAATTCCAAAATATTGGCTCTTGTATTTTCTCACTTCCCCAATACACCTCTTAAACAAGACATTGATCAAATCTTGGAAATAAAGGTTTCCAAGGGTGCTGTCTCCAACATATATAAAACAATCTTCTCATTCGATATGTCAGATTCTTCATCTTTGTCTAAAATAAAATTAGACTGGTAATCAGACGTTAACCATGTTTTTTCAGATGATGAATGGTCAAACGTTCTTCGTCCTGTACATACTACTTCTATCTGTGCTCGCCATTCACTGATACGGTTTAAACTATTACACAGAATTTATTGGACAAAAGTTAAACAATCTAAAATAAACCCAGAAATAGATCCCATTTGTGACAGATGCCGACAAGCTCCAGCTACCCTCTACCATACATTTTGGCTCTGTCCAGAGTTAACCTCTTTTTGGACATCAATCTTTAAATCAATTTCTGATGTGTTTTTCTTCTAAAGATTGTACCATGTCCTTTAGTGGCACTGTTTGGACTCAATCCTACAAATGTATCGCTGTCATCTTTGCAGTCAAATGTATTAGCCTTTTGCTAAATAATTGCTTAAAGAATTATACTATTAAACTAGAAAAACCTTTCTCCTCCCAACTACTTTCATTGGATGTATGACCTGTTGCAGTTCATTCAAATAGAGAAAATTAGATATACAACTAATGGCAAAACAGAGGATTTCTATACAGCTTGGCAACCTTTTTTGTTGTATTTTTAAAAATAGCTTTATATGTTCCATTTTGCGCCACGGTGGAGTAGTGAGTAGCACGTTCGCCTCACAGCAAGAAGGTCACTGGTTCGATCCCTGGCTGGGCCAGTTGGCATTTCTGTGTGGAGTTTGCATGTTCTCCCTGGTTGCGTGGGTTTCCTCCGGGTGCTCCGGTTTCCCCCACAGTCCAAAGACATGCGGTACAGGTGAATTGGGTAAGCTAAAATTGTCCATAGTGTATGTGTGTGAATGAGAATGTATGGATGTGTTTCCCAGAGATGGGTTGTGGCTGGAAGGGCATCCGCTGCGTAAAACAAATGCTGGATAAGTTGTATAACCCTGTCTGTATGTGTCTTTTTTTTTCTCTCCTTCTTCTTACTCTTGAATGATGCAAACTTGTCTAAGAGTGTATTAGGAAAATAAGTTGTGTGATATCTTATATTTAACGGTAATGGCTCACTTGGTTGTCATTTGTTAATTTAATATTATATGTGGATGTATGTTTTTTTTGTTACTTTTTGGTTTCCTTTAATTTTATTTATTTATTTTTATTTATTTATTTTTTTGTTGTTGTTGTTGATGTTGTTCACTTACTTTATTTACTTTATCTCAGTATGGTTCAGAGAATAAGGAATGTGTTACCACCCAGTATTTCTTTCCTCAACATTGTGAAAATAATGTATTATGGTTTTTCTTTCCCTCATTTGTAATACCTCTCTGATTGGGTATCGTCAATAAAAAGAGTTAAAGGGCACCTTTGATGAAAAATCTACTTTTTAAGCTGTTTGGACAGTCATATGTGTAGGTATAGTGTACAGACGGTCATTTTATGCTGATATAAACACACCCAGTCCTTTTTTTTCAATTTAACAGCATAAAAACGGTGGACCAATTGGAGCGGTTTTGAGATCGACCGCAACTTGACGTAGGAGTGCTGTCCCCCCGCCCACCGAAATGATTGACAGCTGCGTAATAACATGTCTCCGTAGTAACGTGTATAATCATATCAACAAGTTAGCACGTGCGCAAAACAACCGGGAATAAAAGGTCTGTTCAGTTCGCGAAGGTCATCAATCATCATCAAATGTGATCAAGAGTGAGTTTCACAAGTTTAACACGTGTTTAAAACAGTGCATGTTTGTAATGAACTACAGCCATTGACTTCAGCTTTACTTCATCACCACAGCCGTGTGTCAGCAAAAAAGACACTTCAATCTCGGATTGTTGACATTAAATCAGGTTTATTGTGTACATTAGCATAACAGATATCCATACAGCAGTGGACATTAGCCCGTATCCTTTCACATTTGCTTGCAAAATCGCGCGCTGTCTGTGTGTGTGTGCGCGCGCGCGTGCGTGCGTGCGTGAACGAACTCTATAACTGCATTGTGCGTGATTCATCGTTGCAACTCCTTAACAAACACATTAAACAGTCTTTGGTAAAGTTCTTACTGTTGTATTTCTCACAAACGTAGTGAGATCTGCTCTTTACACCTGTTCCTGTTGTGTCTGTGTGTCTGACGCAGCCGAGGGCGGAGATTGAGGCACGCTGACGGGAACGGTGGGCGGGGAGAACTATTCTTAAAGGGCCAGTGCAAAAAAACGGAAAAATTTATTTAGAGCTATAATGGAACAACTTTAGGCAGCTATAATTAATAATCTGATGGGTATTTTGAGCTGAAACTTTACAG
>CAIGQQ010037872.1:135630-156055 GCA_903798035.1 Danio albolineatus
CTGGTTCTTGAATCTGATTGGCTGATATTCTGCAATAACACAGCCCCTTCACCCTTGTGTATTACTTAATCTCCACATACAGCGACAAGGAGAAGACACTCTACAGTTTGACAAACATGGCTGCTGTTGGACAACATAATGTACTTTGACGCTTTTTCAGTTGAGAATGTAGTTGTTTAGATTGCAACTATGCAGTTTATTTGTAAGGATAGTGTCTATTTCATAATATCTATAATTTTAGAGATTCGCCCGCCATAAGCCTGTCTGAGCAGATCAAAGAAAGTCGCGGTTGACGTTCCGCCAGAAAATGGCGACAGAGGCCGCATGATAAGTCCTTAGAGGGAGAAAAACTCTGCATTTTCTGAGTTTAAGTTTCAACTACAGCTGAACAAATCATTATAAATCAGGTAAGCGAGATCCTAAGTCGGTCTCTCTCTTTTGTATTTTCTAGTGCTGTATTTATACCACAGAAACTGGTAGTGTTTGCTTTGGTTTGGCTTTTAACTATTTGGTTAACTATTGTGATTCTGATTGCAACAGAAAAAATACTGGAAAAATCTCTGCATATCGATAGCATTTCATGCCATTCAGCCTTATAATCTTAAAATGTGAGCAAAAATTTCCTGTTTTGCCATCACTTTAGACATAACGCTAGAGAATCATTCAAATACTAGCTCTAAAGAGACGATTGTGAACTGGCAACTGCTGTTCTGACGTCAGCTGCAGATGTGAATGAGGGGCAGAAGAAAGTAGCTCCTCATAAAAAAAGATTTTTAAAACTCTGTTTTACTTTTTTAAACACATGATAATGCCGTCAAACCGTTGTATAGGGCTGGGCGACTTGGCCTAAAATCAAAACCTCGATTAATTGAACATTTTAACTCGATTACGATTAATGAAAGGTTATTTTATTTATTTTATTATTATTTTTTTTACTTATTTAATGTTTTATTTATTTATTTTTTTTCCAGTGACATGTTTTGTACATTAAATTTGCTCGGATATTACAAGTGAGATGTTTCTGAATGAAGGGTGCATTGCTTAATTTTAAAATAATTGAAGGAAACACACACTATGATTATTTATTGAACTTTAACATTGAAGAACTGAAATTAAAACACACATAGCCTAAAACCAACAGTCACTTGTTTCTTATAAAAAAGTGAAAATAAAGAACTTGCACTTTTGGAAACAAAATAAATTATTTTCAGTGTTTTTTTTTTTTTATATTAAAATCAGTAAAAAAAAGCAGAATCTCTTCAAAATAAAATAACTATTGCATATTCTGTAAATAATAATTAAAACAGTCTATTTCTTGCATCTTCTGTAAACAGATATTTGAATGCAAATATTAGTTAATGTAAATGTAAAATATGCCGTCACAAGGCATCTCTGCCGCAGCTTCCAATCATCGTCAATGTAAGGCTCAAGAATGGGTCTATGGTCGAGAGCTGACGGACGTGCAACAACTTTAATGATAAGGTAAACACAAAACAAAAGTTTCCATATGGGTCTCCACCACGGGGCTCAACACTTGTAAACACTTGCTCCAACGGGTTCTCCAGTGATTCTTCGTGCTGCCCACACTTGTTACCGCTACCAAACCGTCCAATCACAGAGCTTGCGCTATGAATCATTGTGACTTGTAGTTAACAGAGCAGGGAACCGTGACTCCACACGTGGTAAGTAATAGAAAAATTTGACCTGGAAAAATTAGATCGATTATAGCTTCTGAATGCCGATTTCAATTACTTTTCAATTAATCATCCAGCCCTACTGTTGTATAAACGTAATATCACACTCGTAGAAGCGGCTGTATATGGCTGTATATCATCACTGCAGCCATATTGCACTGCTACGAGTATGGTATTGCTCATATATATAAAAAATATATAGTAACAAAAATGAATAATAGATGCATAGATTTAAAATGCAGTTTTAATGACATTTACAGATCAGATAAATTTAAAGATGCATGCAGATTTACAGTTATGAGAGTTTAATTGTTGAGATTAAATATAGCCTGAGGAAAAAAGCCGTTCGTATTTCAGTTTTGGTTCTGTAGGATCAGCAAGAAATCAATAGTTCAAAGAGTATGTGGGCCAGGTGAATGGTGTTACTTTACCTCACACTGCAAATTTCGGAGATTGAGATAACCAGTATTTAATCCTCTGAGCAGCTATTATAGTCCTCTGATGTCTGATTTGTTGACTGAACCAAAACATATGATTATACAAAAGATGAACACATGAAAAATTATTTAAACAATTGCAGAGAAGAACTATTTCAGCAGCTCCTGTGGCATGCTGATCGTCCAACATACATTTACAGTGATCCGATCACAAGTGGTCAGCTGAGACGCATTACTTTTTTAAACTTGTATTAGCATCAGGTCAAATGAGTTTCTTGTGACTCTCTATGTGAGGCTTTTGTCAAGACCCTTCCCTCTTATAACATCACACTCTACGTCACTTTCATGCAAGCGCTTATTGTGAGACAGGAGCGCTAGTGAATGAACAAACACCTTACAGTATGTGGCTTACAAAAAAGCAGGAGAGCAAGCAAACAAAAGGTGTGGTCGGCAACCTTAGGTGGTGCAAATGTAACAAGGAAAATGAATCGAGGAACTTTAGTTGTCAGGTCTGGTGTGAGGACTGGTCTGGTGGTCTCTGATGCTTCACTACTAATCGAAAATGTTGGGTCTTGTACTTGGCGATGTTCCTCACGCCTGTCCTGACTTACACCGGATCGTTTAATATTCAGAGCATTTCATATTTGTTCCTATTTGTGTTGTTGTTTAGACCCTACTCTGAAGCTAATTTAGTTCTCCTAAATGGTGTTTTAAAACTAAACTATAAATCAAAAACATCATAGTAAGCAGAAGCATCTACCCTCAAAACATCACCTGTGGTGACAACATCATAAATATTTTGCAATGGTTTGTGAGTTGGTATGTCTACTTTGATTTTCTGATTCATAATCTTGTGTGGTATTGCGCCCGCACTGAGATTTTGCATATTGCCTGTTGCACTGTTTCTTTTGCGCAACTAAAATCATTTGTAGTTTGGCAATAGTTGCAGTAACTACCATTATTGTGACACATATTAGTGGAAAGCAGTTTTACAGCTTGTCAAAGTAGCCATGCTTATCTCATTCATTAGCATGTTCCTGCCATTGCAGCCTGATCTCACGAGAAAACGTAAGTATTTTACATTTTGTAGTTTAGTGGCAATACAAGTTCAGTCGTATGAAAATGTACGATTTTAAAAACGAGGCGTCTAGGGCTGTGCAATCTAAACAAAACAATCATATTGCGATTTTTGGAACGTGTATTGCGATTTTATCTGCAATTTTGGCAGCTGTTTTTGCTTTTTCAAACGTGCTACATACACACATTCTACGTGTATTCAGTGCACAAGAAGTGCAGAACAAAACATTTCACAATGAAATAACATAGTATTAAGTTTAATGAATAAAACTGTAGTAAAATTGTCTTTAAAACAGACAACACAAAATAAGAGGTTGGTTAACATCTTCCTCCCGCTCAGCTTAGCTGTAATTGCCTGGTGTGCTGCGTCAGCTCTGATTGATTAAAATATTAAAATCATGCGCACAAGAACAAAAAAAATTAATAGGTAAAACAAGCAATTTAATTTAACATGCGATTTAATAAATTGCATGTGTTTAAATCGCGATTTTTTTGAGATTGCGATTAATTGCACAGCCCTACGTGGCACCCAACCCCACCCCTAAACCCAACCGCCATTGGGTGATGAGCAAATTGTACTAAATTGTATGAATTTGCTTGTATGAATTCATACGAGTTTTCGACTAAATCAAAAAGTTACGAATTGCCGTGAGATTGCATTGGCCATTGTGGTATAGGATTATATTCACACTACTATAAGCATCCTCTTTAGCATGAAAAGGTTATGGTTTATCGATACTGAATGATGCAAATGTAGATTGATGTTAATGTTCAGAGTGACCATGACACACCAAAAAAAGACAAAAATATCTTAAATGTAGATCATTCGGACTCAAGAACCAGTGTGAATGGATCTTTGAGCCAGTCAGTCCAAGCTTTACATTTTGAAGCTTTTTCTTATAAACTCATAGAAAATCAAGAGTTCATTTTGACGCTTAGTTTCTCTTCTGCTTTCTGTGAAGGATAGAATATGAGTAAAACCATTAATAAAATATCTAAAATTCTAGTGAATTTTACTATTACAGCCAAGAGTAATGAGAATGCAATGAGGAATGTGCTCTTTCTTGCTCGGTAAATAGTTCATTCAAAAGCAGAGTTTGAGAAAACTATGAGGGTGCATTAGATGAGGTGAAAGGTGATTCCTCTTCCTATCATCAACGTCATCTCATATGTGCACAAGTATTTTATGCCACAGGGCAAAGGCTTAAATAGAAATGTCACTGTGTCACTTATGTGTGTCTAATGTGTGTTTTGGCATAAGCGCATTTAGTTTTGTGGGTGCAGTGTTTAAAAAAAAGTGTGAACTTTGATTTGTTTAAAATAGTTTTTGTGGTTAAATGTGCAGAAATAGGCCAATGTTTCTTGTTTGATAAAAATGCTGATTAAATTATTCAGAGGGAGGTTGGTTCATTCCAGTGACAGTGATCTTTTAAGTAGGTTAGGATTATTCATATTCATTCATAGATTGGAATGTTTATCCAAATATGTATAATAGTTTTGACTGTGTTAATTAATGCAATCCCGATGCAAACACACAGCATACAAAAATAGCTATACACTTTGATAAAGTGATGACTGATAAGTAGGGCCACACGAAATCTGCGTGCGCAGAATTCCGCAGATTTCCGCAGATTTTTAGCCCATCACTGATTGTGTTTATTTACTGGTGTAAATGTGTGTAAATGTATATTTAATCAGTTTTCCAATTAATTTTAGTAATAATATTGACTAATATGAAAATATTTGTGTGATTTATTTACAATACAGTTTGTAAAGTACTATTTTCGGTGTTTTAGTAGACATTTTATATGAGACACTTGCTTTGTTTACCAAATAAAGTGGATCTAATTAGATTTGAATTGTAAACATTAAATAAATGTTAAAAAGGTATTACTTTTTATTTAATATATTAAGATTTTAGTTATGATACTCCCAAAATCATTCCACATAAATCTGCAGATTTTTAACAAAATACTGGAATACAGAAATAGCAAAAAATGTTCGCAGATTTCGTCTGGCCATACTGATAAGGAAAGTATTAATTATTATATATTATATATTATTTTTATTATTTTTTATTTTTTTTATTTTTATTTTTTTTTTGCTTTGCCTTTTCCCCCTTTTGAAGTGGACATTTTTTTTCTTCCATGAAACTATGTGTATTTTTTACGAATGACCAGCAATGGTTAAGAAAGTACAAGGTAAGTAACAAGTGAGTAACAAGTGAGCAAGCAACACTGTAACAAGTGAGTCATTGAATAATTCATTAAGGTGGCTCATTAAAACACCAAAATGCAAGCATTAAAAAAGCAGTTGGACTACCTTTTTATATTATAATTAATGACATAAAATATATTAAATAAATGGTTCATTTCGATCAGACAAAAGTCTCCCTCATTCGAAGTTGCTCCGAGCTTAAACTCGAAACACAATTAATCAGTGAAGGAGGGCGTGTTCCTTCAGTAGGCTCAACCAATGAACGCCTCAATCACCGATACTATACAGAAATCTATTGGTTCATACTGTAACGAATAGGGCAAAAGAGTCATCATGCGCTTCCAAACCTAAAGCTACTGTACGTGCAATTTGAAAACGACTCATCGATTCACCAAACGACTCTCATTCAAAAACTAGGGAGTGAAGCTCCAACAAGGGTGCGCCCTGTTTGACCAACCAGTTCAACCTGAATAAACTTCACAGTCATCGGCAGATACAGCTGTCAATTCAGCAGCAAACCCCTATATAAAGTAGACACTTATCATCCAATGTACATTCACATTGCATGTTCTACATAAGCAGATAAAACTCTATCTTCCAGTTTGTCAGTTAAACATAATTTTCCAGAGCATCACGAGTGAACAAGACAGCCATTGAAAAACATCGAGCAAAACTCACATGCACATGAGTAGATCGCATACAAAGAACAGCACTTTATCTTTCATTGGAAGAAACTAAAATATATACCTTTTGTCCCTGTCGTGGTTAGTAACAGGAGAGCAGGCGTCTCATCATATGGAGCTGGTTATAGAGAGTGCATGAGAGAGATGTGGATCTGGAATTGTGTGTGATGTTTTTAAGTTGCTCTGCTCAGGCTGAGACAGATTCCAGCGATGGTACCGAGCGGAATATGAGACCACACCCCGCACCAAGACGCCTCGTGAACGACTCTGGATCGTGGGCAGTGACTTCAGAGAGTCACTATGTCATTTCCTCTGTCCGAGGCTAACGCTGGTCTGCTGTTCCCCAAATTATTTTACACTCTGTTCACTTTACACCGGTACATGAAGCAATTCGTAAAGCACGCTGGCAAACTGAAGACATCACCTGAGCGTGGGTTGGTTGCGCCCTCTGTCGGATAAAATGGATATATTTTATTTCATAGACAAAGGAAAACACTGTTGAGGAGAAACCCATTGTTTTTTTCTGTCAGATAACATAAAGGCTTGTGTTGTGTTTGGGGAGGAACGTTTGATTGAATTGATTGAACGTTTGATTGTAGATAGCTTATACATTTAGTGTGTTTTGCTTTGCATTAGATTGGCATGCTTCTCTTTGTTGCTATCTTGGTACAATATGCTACAAAACATCATGTAAAACATGATATTTTTATTGTGGGCACTTTAAAATACTGTGAATAATTACTTATTGTTTATATTTTTGAATGCTTTATAATATACTGTGGTTTTAGGCACATGCTTAAATGCTTGAAGACTTAAAAGGTTAGATCACTCAAAAATTATTCTGTCATCATTTATTCTCTCTTCACTTGTTCCAAACCTGTTGGATGTTGAACACAAAAAAAGATATTTTGAAGAAATGTGAAAAACTGTAACCATTGACCATAGTACGGAAAATCTATTGAGGTGAAGTTGGTTTTATATTGGCGCATTCAGACTTCTCCTTAATAATATAATTTCAGAAAAGTGTTCTTAAATGTGGAAATCAAATTAACAGCCAAAGACTATAAAAGTACAACATTGTTTACAATCGATGAAATAGTACTAATGTTGTTTTGGAGTCACACTTGCATACTATTTCACACAGAATATTTAAATAACCATGGTAAACAATATAGACACCGTGTTAAGGGATCAAGTTGTCCCTAAACAAATGTGCGAATATAAAACCAATTTTAGGTTAATGAAAAAACAAATAATTTCGAAGTCAATGGTTACCACAGTGGCGTAGTGAGTAGCACATTCGCTTCACAGCAAGAAGGTCGCTGGTTTGAGCCTTGGCTGGGTCAGTTGGCATTTCTGTGTGGAGTTTGCATGTTCTCCCCGTGGTTGCGTGGGTTTTCTCCAGGTGCTCCGGTTTCCCCCACAAGTCCAAAGACGTGGTACAGGTGAATTGGGTAGGCTAAATTGTCCGTAGTGAATGAGTGTGTATGGATGTTTCAAAGAGATGGGTTGCAGCTGTCAGGGCATCCGCTGCGTAAAACAGATGCTGGATAAGTTGGCAGTTCATGCGCTGTGGCGACCCCAGATTAATAAAGGGACTAAGCTGAAAAGAAAATGAATAAAATGAATGGTTACAGGTTTCCAGCTTTCTTCAAAATATCTTCTTTTGTTTAATTGGATATTTATTTTCAGATATAAGCATTTTGCATGATAATCTGGTCTTCATGAGATACTGACTAAAAATCTTCAGAAATCATGCTTTTACATTGTATCTCAAGAAAACATCTGCAAAAACAATAAGATGATATCTGAAAAATTCTAAAAACAGTAGTTATCTGTTTTTGCAAATAAACTTCATTTATTAACATTAATTTAACTAATCTGATGATATTAGCTATTTGTAAAGCATTTGATTTACCTTAGATGATGTTACTATCTTAATTTTGAATTAAATTACTCATTTAATGGAGCAAACTAAAGATGTATTTTTAAACTAACATTATGTAGACACTAACAAATGTAGCTATTTTTCACTGTTGATGTTAATTAATACATTAATGATGTTTATTAATAATGCCTTATTATAAAGTGTTACCTGTTGTACATTATAATCCTTTTAAATTGTGTATATTTACTCGGAACGTTTATGTCCAATAAAGCAATATATAAAATGTAGTTTCTTATGTTTATATACATGATAAAGTATCCCTTTTTGCAGCTTAATCAATATAATCATAATACCACACATTGATACAATTTTCAGCAATTAAAACATTTTGATAGTCATATATGCCTACAATGACCTATACCAGTACAACCTTGACAAACACTTGCATCCCTGGTCAACAAACGCACTCAATTTCTGCGTATAATGTATATACAATACCCTTAATCCCACTAAAAGGTTTCAAAATGTTTCAAAGATTTAAGCATCAAGAGCATCAAATAATAAAACAAGCAGCATTCATTGAACTATGATTGCGATGTCTACATAAACACTGAGGTCCACTTTCTACTTAAAGGTCTCGCTTCGCTTTCATTTCAAGTGACATTAGAAGCTCTCCACTAGCATCAAAAGACCGGCTATGACATGAAAATACATAATTTATTCAGTGATCCACAAACCAAGTGGAAATGTCATTCAAGCATGACACTGAGTATGTAAAAATAGTAACCTCTTCACTCGAATGGAAATGAAACCTCTCTTTGCTTGCCATTATTCTAATCTAGACTATTCAGATTAAACTGACTGCTAATTTAGTAAGCTCACAACATCCCTTACATCAATACAGCGTGTAGATGGAGAATATAGCACTGCTCTGCTATCACCAAGTCATCTCGGGCAGAGAAAATCCTCTTGAGAGGATTGAGGATGAAAATGCATGTAGAATCATTTACTTTATGTAGTAAAGTAATTCGTTCTAGAGCAAGACGTATCTTATCAAAAGAGGGAATAACTGATATTAAATGGATTTTAACCATTAAACTGTTCCTGCTTTATGTGGATTACAGATATATGTAAGATATTGTCAAAGATTCTAATTAAAAAACTGTTCTCAATCTTAACACACCAGACAGCATTAAAACAATATAAAGATTTTTTTTCATTCAAAATTTAAACTTATTTTCAATTAATTAATATTTTTGTGGGTGTCACAGTGGCGTTGTGAGTAGCACAATCGCCTCACAGCAAGAAGGTCGCTGGTTTGAGCCTCGACTGGGTCAGTTGGCATTTCTGTGTGGAGTTTGCATGTTCTCCCTGTGTTTATGTGAGTTTCTTCTGGTTGCTCCGGTTTCCCACACAGTCCAAAGATATGCACTATAGGTGAATTGGGTAGGCTAAATTGTTGTGAGAGAATGAGTGTGTGTGGGTGTTTCCCAGTGATGGGTTGCAGCTGGAAGGGCATCTGCTGCGTAAAACATATGCTGTATAAATTGGCGGTTCATTCCGCTGTGGCGACCCCAGATTAATAAAGGGACTAAGCTGACAAGAAAATTAATGAATGAATAATACTTTTGTAGCCTAAGTCCCAATGAGTTGGAAAAGTGATAAATCAGATTTTAAGAAAGTTGATGGATAACAGTGAAAAAGCCTTTTAAAGCATGTATTAATCGTTGATAATAACATCAACATTTAGTATAGCCAGTTGTTATAATATATGGTAGCAATTAAATTCTGTATCTGTTAATATTAGGCTAATAGACCTGAGCTAACATGAACTAACAATGAACAATTTCATATTGACTAATGCTAATAAAGATCAGAGAATGCTGTTGATATTGTTTGTTTATAAATTGTTTGTTAATGAATACATGTGGGCCTGACACAGTGGCTCATTGGTTTGCTCTGTCGCCTCATAGCAAGGAGGTTGCTAGTTAGAGTCCCGTTCGGGTCAGTTGGCATTTCTGTGTGGAGTTTGCATGTTCTCCCTTGTTGGTGTGGGTTTCCTCCGGGTGCTTCGTTTTCCCCCACAAATCCAAAGACAAACTGTATAGGTGAATTGAATAAACTAAATTGGCTGTAGTGTATGTGTGTGAATGAGTGTTTGGATGTTTCCAAGTACTGGGTTGCAGCTGGGAGGGCATCCACTGTGTAAAACAAATGCTGGACTAGTTGGCAGTACACCTGATGAGTAAAGGGACTGAGCCGAAATAAATAAATGAATGAATGAATAAATACAATGTTGCTAACTGATTTAATAATTACTATCATCTTAATTACTGCAGAAATATTTAAGAAATAATAGCTATTACATCAAATGATATAAAAAAAATGTTTGAAGTTGGCGTCACGGCAGCTGAGTGGGTAGCACAGTCGCCTCACAGCAAGAAGGTTGTTAGTTCGAGCCTCGGCTGGGTCAGTTGGTATTTCAGTGTGGAGTTTGCATGCTCTCCATGTGTTTGCATGGGTTTCCTCCTGGTGCTTCTGTTTCCCCCACAGTCCAAAGATATACGGTATAGGTGAATTGGGCAAGCTAAATTGTCTGTAGTGTACAGTATGTGTGTGAATGAGTCTGTATGTGTGTTTCCCAGTGTTGGGTTGCGGCAGGAAGGGCATCCAGACTGCGTAAAACATATACAGGATAAGTTGGCGGTTCATTCCGCTGTGGCGACCCCAGATTAATAAAGGGATTAAGCCGACAAGAAAATGAATGAATGAATGTTTGAAGTTTATTTTTCCAGACTATGTGTTTGGATATTTCAGTTTAAAGGCAATGAAAACATATTCATCACTATACTGAACTTAAACAAGAGCTAGATAAAATGCTGATTTTAGAAGAGAATTTCAGATGGCACTTTTGTATTTAAATTATTCATTTATTCAAAAAGAAACGACCAAATACTGTAATTTGCTAATGAACAACGAACAAAGTCCCATAAAATATCACTATAGGGAGCACACATGAACTTTCTTCCACAACCGCCTTTAGTAGGCTATAGCGAATCTTTCCCCAAATCGCCCAAAACACAAGTAACGTTGCTCATTTTCATAGTGCATCAGCATATCTATGGCGCATCAGCACTACAGACAGAGAATGCGCCTTCACGAGCTATTGGCTGAGAGGAATTTCCGCCTGAATCCGGAAATGGACGTGGCAAGATGACAAGCTCCTGATGCGCTTCCTGTTGTAACTCTTGTTAAACTATCAGCTGTTAGCTGACCCTTACATCTCACAGACTGCATGTAATAGCCGTTTTTCAGCTGTCTCTTTCTAATGTCTCGATAACGCTTTCGGAGGCTCAGCGGGGGCGATGCGGCTGTTTTGGCGCTGGTTTTGGGGACTGATTTGTGTCGGGGTGTCTGCAAACCGTGCAGGATCTCCAGTGTTTTCAGATGAGATCCCCTTCAAAATTAAATGGCCCGGGGCGGACTTTACGCTGGTGAGTCAAAACATTTCATAAACAGATGTGCATACAGGTTAACGTGCAGTTTGTTTTATTGTCAGCTTGTTGGTTGACGTCGCTTCATAACAGCTGGATGTGTTTTGTTTTGAGCTGTCCTGTTGTGTCTAACAGAATTATAGAGTATTAATGTAAATATGTAGCCATTTAAACCTTTTAATATAATTCCAGTTTGCCGAGGCTTTGGGGTTTTTTTTGTCGTTATTTTGCAAAAGCTAAATCTGCAACTTTTATTTGCTTCCTCCACAGTCAACGTCAGGAGGCCTGTACAGAGACGATGACTATGTTATTATGACAACTGCAGAAAAAGAAAAGTACAAGTGTTTATTGCCCTCTTTGACAAGCAACCTGGATGTGAGTTTATTCATTGGCATTTTTTATGTTCGCTTGAGATGGAGAAAATGACAAATTTTTAAAATGATTCTTCTTCTGAGCATGAAATTTCTGACTGATTTTTCTCAGAGCTTTGAAGTCGAATCAGACAATCAGATGGTTCTGACTCAGGTTTATGATTAAAACTTTGAAAAAGCACATAGTCTTAAGCTGATGTTAGCAAGAAGAATATGGCAAAACATGATTGCTAAAGCAGTTATGAACAGTTTAGCAACACATTAATACATTTTATTGTGATTTTATGTGTTTTTTGATAACCACATAATACCCATGGTTTTTCTACACCAACCATAATTTAACAGTTGTATTTGTACGTTTATAAGGGATGTCAACAATGTGTTAGTAATAATCCTAGTGATATATTATAAACCTTTTAGTAACTTTTATTAAAACTAAATGAAATGTTATTAAATATTAATATTTTTTATTAAAGCTGTAAGCCAGATCAGACCATCAGACAGTTCTGGTCTTATCATTAAAACTTTGAAAAAAGCACATAGCCTTAGGTTAATATGGCAAAATATGGCATAAACACAATTGCTTAAGTATTTTATGCAACACATTAATACAAAATAATAAAAACTGTGGTTACATGTTTTATGATAACCTATTAACTTATTAGTAACATTTATTGAAGTAACATATATGTATATATATATATATATATATATATATATATATATATATATATATTTATATATATAATAGATATTTCTTGAGCCATTCTTTATGTATTTATATATTATCACTGTATTGGGTGTCTCTTTTGAAGGATGAGGTAGAGTACAGCGGGCCGAGTCCAGATGCTTTGCTAGAGCCGTTATTCAAACAGAGCAGCTGCTCTTACAGAGTGAGTTTCATCTCTCAGTTTCTGTGTACTGTACGGTTTGGAAATATGGTTGAATGACTAGGTCCAAATCTACACTGAATTTCAAAAAAAGCTTGTTTTTTATAAAAAGAAAAGGGATTGAAAAAAATCAGAACACTTTTCTTTGTTTTTTTTTTTCATACCAATTATAGTACATTTAATGTGATCACAGTTTGGCCTAACGACAGGGCTTTATACCTGCAGATTGAGTCATACTGGACATATGAAGTGTGCCATGGGAAGCATGTGCGGCAGTACCACGAGGACAAAGAGACGGGGCAGGTAAAACCACTGTTTATTATGTATAGGCCATTATTTACAGCATTTATTGTATCATATTAGAAATGGAAACATTAACACTCAAACATTTGGGGACAGTTAAAGTAAATATGTTCACCATGGCTGTAGATAATTGATTAAATATTTATTGTGAAATATTCACACAATTATAATACGCGTTTCATATTGTAAAATATTTTCAAATGTATCATGTCAATGATGTCAAAGCTGAATTATTAGTAGTCTAATATTCTAATATGCTAATTTGATTATTAAGAAGCATTTATTTTAATCAATGCTGGAAATAAATGCTGTATAATATTTTTATGAAGATTTTGGTGTATAAAAAGTTAACAGGAGCATCATTTATTTAAAAATAAATGAAATAAAATATTGCTTTATAACTTTACTAACCACAAACTTTTAAATAGTAGTATATGTATGTATATATTCCACACAATTTCTACATATTTTCCCAACGCAAACCAATTAAGTTAACTTAATGATTTTTACAAATTTAAGTGGATTGAACTTAAAACAATTAAGTTGTCCCAAAAAAACCATAAGGATTTTGGTATTTAGTTTCATTTTATTTATAGTTAGTTTGAACAAGCATCAAAAATCTTTTTCCTTTTTTTTTTTTTTTTTTTCTTTGAGTATACGCTGTAAAAAAAACTTCCACACAATTGAGTTGTGTTGGGACGGCATGAAGGAAATAAGTTAACTTGTTAGTTTTTACAAATTTAAGTGCATTGAAAATAAAACAATTAGGTTGCCGCAAAAAAACCTCAAGAGTTGTGTAGCTTCAGCTCATTTTAGGTAAGAGGATTGAACAAACATAATTTTTTGAGTGTTGTTGTTCTCAATTGTCTCTGTTCCCTCAGAAAATGAACATTCAGGAATACTATCTAGGGAACATGAATAAAAAAGATGGCGCAGGTAAAGCCTCATTCTGTATTTCTCGCTTTACATATTCTCTATACTGTTATTACATGTATATACTTTTTATGCTTCATTCTTTTGTCAGAATCAGAAACAGAAAAGTCAAGTGACTCTGAAGCAGAATCGCCAAACAGCAGCACAGAGGTTTGTCACTGATAGATTTGTAGGTAGAAAATGTGTATGGATGATGATTCTTAAAAACAATTTCTATCTGTTCACAGATACCAACAAAGAATATAGAGGGTCAGTTGACTCCATACTATCCCGTAGAGATGGGATACGGGACTGAATGCTCTCTGAAACAGAATAAACCTCGCTCTACCACAGTGCTGTACGTCTGCCATCCAGAGGCAAAGCATGAGATCCTCACAATTGCGGAGGTCATCACCTGTCAGTACGAAGTGGTCGTGCTCACACCCCTGCTCTGTTCTCATCCCAAATACAGGTACACACACAGAGACACATAAGGGACACCTGACAGTTATATTGCATCTTGTAAAAAACGGACCACTTTAAAGGGCTCTATCACCCCAAAAAATGAAAATTATGTTATTAATTACTCACCCTCATAGCGTTCCTGTTCCCTGAGACCTTTGTTTGTCTTTAGGACACAAAATATTTTAATATTTTTTATATTTTAATATTAAAATATTTTAGATGAAACCAAAGAGCTCTCTCGTCAACCATATACATTCAAAGTACAGAAAAGGTACCGTAAAACATTGTCAAAACATTCCATGTGACTTCATGGTGCTTCATATGATTAGTTAAGCCATTTGAACAATTTTGTCCACCAATAAAAATGTAAAGGCTATGACTTTTAAAATCAGTGTGTGCATTTGCACTGGTAAACATTTGAATCGGATCAAAACCTTTTATTAGAGTTGTCCTAAAATGATTGAACAATACTCATTCCTGCCTTAGGACAATTTTGAAAAATTTTTTGATTCACTTCAAATGTTGACTATTGTACTATGGGCAATACCACACTTGCCTATCACATTGCTGATTCTAATGCACACTCTGACCTGACTCCGAAGAGGTGACATTGGCAAACTAAGTAATTTTCCTACTGTTTTTTTTTTTTTTTTTTTTTTGGCCACGCAAAATTGTTCTTGGAACTTTATATGATTACAGTTAAACCACTGAAGTCACATGGAATGATTTGACATTATTTTTGGTTGCTTGTAAAAAGATGAATGAACTTCTTCAGGGATTGGAACAATATAAGGGTATTTAACAATATTAATTAATAAAATAATAAAAACATTTGGGGTGAACTAATCCTTTAATTATTAATTTTTCACAAAAGTACTTTGGTTAAAGTGCCTTGGTTCTACAAAGCACTGTTGTACTAGCACGCCATGTCCACGAATAAAATTGCTTCAAATTTCGAACTATGAAGATTGGGTTATTTCTGAAAACAATCAGTCATTCTCTTATTTTGAGATCTACTGTTTATAAGGCGACACGGTGGTGCAGTAGGTAGTGCTTTCGCCTCACAGCAAGAAGGTCG
Source organism: Danio albolineatus (assembly GCA_903798035.1). Classification (NCBI taxonomy): domain Eukaryota; kingdom Metazoa; phylum Chordata; class Actinopteri; order Cypriniformes; family Danionidae; genus Danio; species Danio albolineatus. The sequence continues at coordinate 151,140 of CAIGQQ010037872.1, forward strand.
CTGGTTCGAGCCTTGGCTGGGTCGGTTGGGATTTCTATCTGGGAGTTTGCTTGTTCTCCCCGTGGTCGCGTTGGTTTCCTCCGGGTGCATCGGTTTCTCCCACAGTCCAAAGATATGTGGTACAGGTGAATTGGGTAAGATAAATTGTCCGTAGTGTATGTATATGTGTGAATGAGAATGTATGGATGTTTCCCAGAGATGAGTTGCAGCTGGAAGGGCATCTGCTGCGTAAAACAAATGCTGGATAAGTTGGCGGTTCATTCCGCCTGGATTATTAAAGGGACTAGGCCCAAAAAGAAAACGAATGAATGAATGTTTATGATAATACAGATTTCACTCATTATAATGTTATAGCTTTTGCATGTCCTACCTCATGCTTTTGTTTTGGCTGCAAGCGTACACGTCTACTGTAGCTGTCTGTCATTCAAGCTATCCCACCTGTGTTCAGGTTTAAGAGCTCTCCGGTGAATGACATCTTCTGCCAGGCTCTGGGTGCTTCTCCTCTCAGACCTCAGAGTCTGTCCCAGCTGGAGCACGAGCAGGAGGAGCTGCTCAAACCACCCTTCAGCACCAGCAGTGAAAGAGGATCCAGGGTGAGCACAGAGCGGCACTATAGCTATATATTCTGTATTTACTCTAACCTAAGTTCCCATGAGAATAAATTGAAGATTTAATATTTAAGATAAATTGTGAGTTTTAAGGATATCTGTAAGTTAGTGTGCTCCAAAACAGTGACACAATCTGCGTTTAGAAGATATAAATCTTATATAAACATCCAAAGCTTGCAGTTTGTCACATCTACCTTAATGGATCAACAAATTATTTTTGATTCAAAGTCTTCTCAAAATCTTCTGACCAATCAAGTACTCTCTAGTATCTGACATGCCCGCCCCCTTCAAGACATTTCTCATTTGCTTTTCATTTGATGCGTTTTTAATCTCAACCACTGTCACTGGCAGAGCTGTTATAAAGCAAAACACTGTTGGCAGTATTTAAAAAAGGAGCCACGATGTTCCACCCTCTCTTCTCTTTTCAGTTGAGATTACGTTAGACATTGCTTACAATAATGCACATTTCTTTCTTTTTTTATTATCTTTTTATTTTCTCAAAAGGTTTTGAAATTGTGAAATTGGGCTAGTTTTCATTCATTTTGGGTGGGTTTTGAGTTGTCATTGGGCTGAAAGATTTTCTTTGACCTGGCAACCCTGACTATCTCTGTAATCACAGAAAAAAAGTAGATAGAAAAACACAAGAAGATAATAATACAAATAAAATATATGGAAACTTATATTATTTACTTGTGTTCTTGAAGCCATCCTGGGCATTAGAAGAATAAAGTATATTTATAATGCAATGCCAATTGACCTAGCTTTCATCACTGTGTAGAATACTTTAAAATAGTATGATTTCTTCCTAGTTCTTTACTCGCTCAGTGGATGTTATTAAGTGATTGATCACCACAGGATTAATTCTTATTGTGGGTTCTAATCGGTATACAGTACATTACAAACTAATGCGGCATTTACACTGTATGGTTCAAGGGACTCAATTCCGATCATTTTTCCCCCATGTGGCACAGATGAGATATGACCAGGGCCAGACGGAATCTGCGGACATTTTGTGCTATTTCTGCGGAGTATTTTGTTAAAAATCTGCGGATTCATGCGGAATGATTTTAGGAGTATCATAACTAAAAAATTAAAGTATGAAATAAAAAGTAATACCTTTTTAACTTTTACTTAATGTTTACAATGCAAATCCAATTAGATCCACTTTATTTGGTAAACAAAGCAAGTCTCTCGTATAAAATCTCTTCTAAAAGACAGAAAATAGTACTTTACAAACTGTATTGTAAAAAAAACATATGAATATTTTCATATTTATCAATATTTTTACTGAAATTAATTTGAAAACTGAATAAATATACATTTACACACATTTAAACCAGTAAATAAACAGAATTAATGATGGGCTAAAAATCTGTGGAAATCTGCGGAATTCTGCGCGCGCAGATTCCGTGTGGCCCTAGATATGACCCATGTATGTGTAAGCAGGATAAAATCACATGTATTCTGATTCACTCAAATCAGATTCAGGCCTGGTTCATATGTGTAAATTTATCCGATATGAATTGGATCTTTGCCCCCGTGTCTGCAATGTAAGCAGGCAGATCGGATTTTCACCTGTCGATGCGAGTCATGTGTCATTAAAAACTAGCGAATGATGTCAACTCTGCTTTCATTTCATAACAGATCCCCAAACTTATTTTGTTAATTAAGTTTCATATTCATAAGTGTAAATTTTCCAACAAAAAACCCTGCTTTACTGTGTTTTACAAGAAATTGAAAAATTACTTTTGCACTATTCAGCGTAGTACTAATAGAAAGGCAATTAAAACTGTCTCTAGTTTCAAAATTTTTGGTTAATGTAAAGGTCTTGTTTGTTTCTGCTTGTTTGTAATTGTAAGAATTTTAGTTATTTATACTGTTATATTTTTTGTGTTTTTTTTTTGTGTGCTGTTATTTACTTTTGATCCCCCTGACATTATTTTGTTTACTATATTGTCATGTAAGTGTTGTTTAAAGCTTAAAAAAACAACAACAAAAAAACTTAAACCTCATACTCTAGGACTAAAAAAGCTTTTATATTGTCATGTAGCACAAGTATGTAAGCATGTTTAACGAGAAAGAGAGCACAACATCCATCGCATAAACAATATAAAACCATTGCATGCATCACGTGCATAGTTCACGCCATGGACATGACATTTAAGATGCCTACTGCGTTAAAAAGACCTAGTTTAAAAGATGATGGTAAAATGGGAACTTTTCTGCTGTAAACTATAGTAAAACAACTAGTCAAAAAGAATTTAAAAAAAGCAACAACAACCTGCAAGCAGATTAAAAACAGGAATGGAGGAACAAGGGCTTTTTTTATTATCAGCTGTCAGTCAGCGCCCACTCTCTTTTTTTATTTATTTATTTTTTTTCTCACCAGCTCAATGCGCCTTTGCCGTGTGCTTGGTAAATGCAAACAATCAGATACGAGTCACTTTAAAAAGATGATGTAAGCAGGTCATCAAAAAAATATGATAAAATACAGTCACAATAAAGGATACAGTCACAAAATCGGGAATTGACCCTCAAGATCTGCAGTGTAAATGCAGCCCTTAAGATCTCACCCATCCCTACTGGTAATGAATATCTGCTTTTAGAAATGGTTACAAAATGGTTACTCCTTTTTAAATGGCAATGTAAAATAATTATTTTGTCCCTCTTTGCTAAGGAGGACACGTCTCCAGTGAAGGAAGAGGCCTATACCTCTACCCATAAACCCCTGACAGTGGGTGGTCAAGCCCAGGTCACCGTTGGCACTACGCACATCTCCCGTCTGACTGATGAACAGCTGATTAAAGAGTTTCTGAGCGGCTCGTACTGTCTGCACGGGGTATGATGGATGGATGTGTCTTCTGTATCTGCAGATCTTTCAGTGTGAATCTCAGCTCAACATGTTGTTTCTGTCTAGGGTGTTGGTTGGTGGAAGTATGAATTCTGTTATGGAAAACATGTTCACCAGTATCATGAGGTAAGAGTGGTGAAATGTTTGAATTCTTTATTGAATATATATAAATATTCCTAGTTGGGTGAAGGTTCGGATTCTCTCTGTGTTTGCTTGAAGGACAAAGAGCAAGGGAAGAACATCGTGGTGGTGGGCAGCTGGAACACTGAGGATCACATGAACTGGGCCAAGAAGAATGTGGCTCGATCTTATCATTTGAAGGATGATGGAGCGCAAAGAGTCAAGTATGATTATATTTGATAATATTTCTTTCAAACCAATGAGAAAGGAGTTTTGTTAAAGGGGTGGTCCACTACGATATCATATTTTAACCTTTAGTTGATGTGTAATGCAGCTGTGTGAACAAACCACATCTCTGAATGTAAGTTGTATTTAAAGGGAGACATTGGCTTTCACAGAGTTAGCTTAGCAAAGGTTACAGCGAACAAAGTATGGGCACTACAAAAAAAAAACATCCTGGTTAATGATGTCATAAACCCCTCAGGTTATGCACATACAGCCCGTGCAGCAAAGGGCCGTGGCCAGAGGCACTGTAATGTTAAAACAGAGACGCTTCCTGGTGATGTGGAGCTGATCTGCAAATCACAGCACGTTATGTTAGCTGACCAATCAGAGCCTCTTGAGAGTGGGCCTTTCAGAGGAATAAGGAAATATGACAGTGATTATATACAGCTACTCCGCTAACATGAAAAGCAAAGTAAGATATATGAAAAAATAACCTGATTTTCTACAAGTGAAGCATGAGCACACATTGCTTTGCTTTTTATAAACACAACCAAGCCTTAAATTACACTTTGGACCACCTCTTTAACTTTTATTTTATTACAATTCTTTTGGTTGTGACAGATTTTAATGTCATGTTTCATTTCACACATTACCTCATCAGGGTTGTGTCTCACTTCTATGGACATGGAGATCATTGTGACCTAACAGGGAAGCCGAGACAGGTTATAGTCAAGCTAAAGTAAGTTGCACGGATTGAAACGTGTGCATATCCACAATATAGGAACAATCACAATTAGGGTTTTACATTTTTTTATTATGATTAGTAATCTGTTTTGCTGAGTTTTTTTGTTTTTGCCTGTGCTAGTACATTAGCTGTTCTATATTTTGTCATGATAAATGAACATCATCAGCAGGAGACACATGCCTTCTAAAAGGCTAAATTTCCTACCCTGGTTTTGTTAGAAACTAAATGTCTTGCTCTGGGGCATTATTGGAAAATAACTAAATTTACTGCTCTGGGACTTTGTTAGAAACAAAACGTCTTGCTCCAGGGTTTCATTAGGAACCAAACGTCCTGCTTCAGGGTTTCGTTAGGAACCAAACGTCCTGCT
>CAIGQQ010037872.1:173861-195475 GCA_903798035.1 Danio albolineatus
TTAACGTTGATATTAAAATATATATATATATATATATATCGCAATGTGTATATATTTTTTCAAAACATGACCCTGTTTAAATTAAGAATTCCTAATTTTGTATTGATTGATATATTTTGTCCATCTGTATAAAATAAACAAAATTCTATATAATATAATACATTAAAGCACCGCTGAAAACAACAGAACCAAGATAAAAATACACAATGCTTTATGTTTGTTTTTTTCAACTGTATTGAAGTTGACTGAAATTCAATAATCAAACATAAGATAACACTGTAGTCTTGACTGTATTCAATAATTAAACTCGATTATTCTTCAGAAAATGGCAAACTTCATAATTTCTTGTGCCCAAATGGTTTAAATGAACTTGAGTGAAATCTTACAGTTGCAGGACTTGAAAAAAACACATCCAAATAAAAATTAAAAAAACGCTCATTTTAATAGATTAGAGTTTGCAACGACTCCACAAATCATGTGCTCTGAAATGTGGTTCCCGGTTAATTATAATCCCAACTTGAAATTGCAGATCCTGCGACGTGACTACTGTGGATTCACACATTCTGATATCGATATATTGTGCAGACATGTTGTAAATGGAAATAATCCCAGTAGAATTATCCAAAAAAACAGCCAGCCAGCCATAAAAAGCAGACTCAGCAATAGCAGCTCCCTGTTCATGTTTATGAAAGTTCAGCACTAGGGTTTTTACTGACTAAGAAATGATAGCTATTATATGTAAACCTCAAAATCTTTGCCTGAGTGCTGTGTGATCCTTGACCTTGAGACACAGTGAGAGTGATGTTCTAATAGGCTAGAACTAAACCAAGCGCCTGGCTGCGTTACATCAGCAGACTCAGGTTTAAATGCAACATCAATAGTGCCGTGATTTGAACAGCCTGTATTAAAAGGTGTTGTTTCCTCCACTCGTAACCCTATTCTCTTCCCCCTTTAGCCTCTTCAATCTGTGTGCCGTCCTCTCCTCTCGGAAAAATTTGAATATCTGTCACCATGGAAACAGTTGCTATGGTAACAGCGGGATAGAAGAGGGATAGGCGGAGAGAGAATGAGAATGGAGAAAAACAAGAGAGTGCTACATCACTGAAAAGAGACACTTTGACCATAACGCCTTACGTCACATTTATTCGACACGTTTAACCTTAGCGATTTATACTCCAACACACGAATAAACAGAGGGTCATGCTTATTATTAGCTGCTTCTGTTTACATCTGGCTGTGTAAGACTTCAGATACACTGTAGACCTGCTGGATGAGTATCAGTTTGAACAGAGAACAGGATTAATTCACTTCAGCAGAGGGAAAACAAAATTAAATACGCAGAAATCTGAAATATGCATATAAAAAGTCAAAGTTCAAAAGACACTTGTACTGTTTTGTCCAGACTTTCTGCAAGTACAGCATGGCTGCACGATATTGGAAAAAAAGTGACATTGCAATATTTTCATTCACTGCGATATAGAGTATACTGCGATATGAATGCAATTTCAGCAGATGACTTTAATAGCTGGTAAAAAATGTATAATAATGTTAGATCGATTGAGATGATTCTGTAGGGGAGAGTAGATGCATAAAATATTTAAATAGAGAGAAGATGCAAATAAACAATGATTTATGATTTTCTGGGAAGTCAAAGAGTTTTCAGAAGCAGAAATTAAACAGTCACTGTATAATAATAAAAATAACACTGTATCGTTTTGAGTAAATAAATACACTTACTGGCCACTTTATTAGGTACACCTGTCCAACTGCTCGATAACACAAATGTCTATTAAGTCAATCACATGGCAGCAACTCAATGCATTTAGGCATGTAGACATGGTCAAGACGATCTGCTGCAGTTCAAACCAAGCATCAGAATGGGTAAGAAAGGTGATTTAAGTGAATGTGATCGTGATTGTTCTTGTTCAAACATTAACAATAAGCGTTTGTGGTCAGTAAATGTTTTACAAGAATTTTTAAAAAGTTATGATATGTAAAAAAAAGTTGAATGTTTAAATTTAGCATTTTATTTAGCAACATTTTGTATTTTTATGTTGAACCTGTAATCGATAGTTTTAGAAAAGTGTGTTATATTTTATTCATATTTATTTTATACTTCTACATTTTTACTCAAACATTAGCTCTGTGGTCCTAAATAAAGTGAGAAATAGGAGTCCATTTCTGAATATATGTTTTAAAAAGTAAAAAGAAATATCCCTTTTATATGGTCAAAATACATAAAAAATACTTGATTGAATTTACAGAAAAAAATACTATATTCATTCATTCATTCATTTTCTTTTCGGCTTAGTCCCTTTATTATTCTGGGGTTGCCACAGCGGAATGAACCGCCAACTTATCCAGCATTTGTTTTTACGCAGCGGATGCCCTTCCAGCTGCAACCCATCTCTGGGAAACATCTATTCACACTCATACACTACAGACAATTTAGCATACCCAATTCACCTGTACCACATGTCTTTGGACTTGTGGGGGAAACCGGAGCACCTGCAGGAAACCCATGCAACCACGGGGAGAACATGCAAACTCCACACAGAAAAGCCAACTGACCCAGCCGAGGCTCGAACCAGCGATCTTCTTGCTGTGAGGCGAACGTGCTACTCACTACGCCATCGTGGCGCCCAAAAATACTATATTGTGATATATATATATATATCAGGATACGAGATAACTTATATTGTGATACGAGACTGGTGTCATCTCACTCAGCCTTAGTTTCAACGTTGAGGTGAAAGACCAAAATGTCTTACAAAGCAAATAGTAAAACAACTGGTTATGCATGCGTGTACATCAGTGTTCGCTTATTCACACACCTCCAGTTGTTCATCCTCCAGCAGGCGTAGCACCAGTGCTCTTACATCACAGACGGCCTTGGCATCACTGAGGAAAGTGAAAAGATTGTAGAAAACCATGATTTGCAGGTAGGTGAGAATGCTGTACCGCGCATGCCATGAGCTGCTCCTCGAGATCTGTAACAAACAGCACCATCTGTTGGTCAGATCAGTCATTCATTTATCACTCAGCACCAGTGGTGGGCACTGATTTTTACAAACTGACCTTTTCAATTACAATTATAACGAATTATCAATGTAGTTATTATCATACTTTGGTAATCCACCTTTCTTGCAAAATAAACAATAATCAGTAATTACTTTTATTACTTAAGTAAATTAAAAAAGTCAAATACTTTTACACTTTGACTAATATTGAAAAGGAAAATATCATATGTTATACTACTAGAGTAATATTTTATTAGGGTTTCAGTGCATGATTTGTGTTGTCTGTCCACCACTGCTCATAGCTATACAGAACGTGCTGTGTTCAACCTGTTCTGTGAGTGAGTGTGATTCAAATGTTATGGCACTGAACGGTGTTACGGGCATTGAATGTCACCTCTTCAAGTGCACTGAGGACTTGTGGGATTTGCTCAGAGTACAGAAGCCCCTGGGACATGAGAGATAGGCATGCCTTGGCATCTGTCTTCATCTCATCATAGCTGTCGTCATTCTCAACAGGAGCAATCTGGAAAGATTGAGAAAGATCAGCTTAATGTACCCTTATGCTATTTTAAATACACATTGCAGCTTCATCTAATTTCTCAGTGTATTAAATGGTTTGTTCACAAATTCAGTCTCTATAAACTCCTCTAAGAGAGCTGCTCTGTACGGATTGGTGCAGTATGTTGTGATTGGGCTATCGCTTACAGCTTGTGTGAGAAACTAAAGAGACCGTTACCATCTGAATTACAGCTCCAGAAGCTTCCTCAGCAATTATAAACAATATGTATATTAACAATGGTGTCAGTTTATATCAATTCAAAAGTAAAGCTTCTTCCATTAGAAACTCATGCAAAGCGGACTCAGTTTTGAGCCGAAACCATGAACCAAACTCTTCTAGGTCTCAACTACAACGTTTTAGGGTCAAATAGACACAGTCTGAAGGCAGCCAATAAAAACTATAGACATTATATAGGCATTATGCAAATGTGTTACAAATCTACAGTATGCTGGTTTGTAACCAATTTACAACGCATTTTTGTAACAAATATTGGTCGAACAATTTCAGGCAGTTCAGAAATGATTCAGTCTTATGGGTGACAATGACTGCAGTTCACAGACCATTCCCAAACAGCTACATTACACAAAAGGCAATATCTAAAAAAAGCATAAATCGCAGCACTCTGAAAATATTACAGATGACATCGGGACTCACTTTGAAAAGGAGAGGAAGGAGACGCAGTTGTTCAGGTACAGAAGAAGAGAAAGAGCGCCCGGCACTGGTCATCAACCACTTCAGCACTGATCAAAAGACACACTTTAATGTCACAAAAGGCTTCTTTCAAATAGCTGCTGTTGTTTTGAACTGTCTATGAATCAAAGACTATATACAGTTGAAGTCAGAATTATTAAGATTATTATTAAACTTTAATTCTTTGTAATTTCTGTTTAACAGAGATAAGATGTTTTCAACGCATTTCTAAACATAATAGCTTTAAAAGTTTCTAATAATTTCGAATTTCTAATAATTGATTTATTTTATCTGCCACCATGACAGTATAATATTTTAATACATATTTTTAAAGACACTAGTATTCAGGTTAAAGTGCAAATTAAAGGCTTAAATAGGTTAATTAGGCAAGTTATTTTATAACATTGATTTGTTGTTTAGTCAATTAAAAAAAATGTCTTAAAGGGGGCTAATAATAGTGACCTTAAAATGGTTTTAAAACAATTAAAAACTGGTTTTAATCTAGCCTTAATAAAACTAATAAGACTTTCTCCAGAAAAAAAATATTATAGAAAATACTGTGAAAATGTCCTTAAACCTGTTAAATATCATTGAGAAATATTTGAAAATGAATAAACATTGCACAGGCTAATAATTTTTGCCCTCTGAAAACTGTGAAACTGTGTTTTCTAAAACAAACAAACAAATCCTGCTGCCAACAATACACACAAACAGAACGATTTTGATAATAAGATAATACACACCAGTTTTGAGTAATTTGATGGCCTGTGTCCTCTCGTCTTGATCTCCCTCCATGTTTTCCTCCACTATGTGGTTCTGGATCTCCTCCTCGCCCTCTGTTAAAGGCTTGAGTCGGGCCAGAACTCGCTCTGTGAACTCTCTGATACGCGGGGAAGTGGTGGGCTGAGTGTGTGGCAGGTTCACGTCAATCATGAAGATGTAGGTGAGCACACTGTGAGACAAGAGAAAGAATAAACGGTTCTCAGAATGAGGGCAGATCCTACTGTACAAATGCGATGAAAAGACGAAAAGGTTTAAGGTCATACCTGCCGATGCGTTCGCGTACATTCTTGTAGACCTGAGTGAGTTTAGGCTCCAGGTACTGCAGTAACCTGTGAAGCAGCTCTGGGACCCTCCATTCCTGCTGAGCAAGCCCTCCCTGCAGCACATACAGCCGGCTGAAAGAGAGAGATAACAGTGTTCGTTTAAAGGTCCCATGAAATTAAAATAAAGTTTTTTAAATGTTAGTTTCACTCTGTTTTAAGGTTATCAATTAGCTAGTGTGCTTCAAAACAGTGACAAAATTTGTACTCAGAAGATATAAATCTGATCTAAACATACAAAGCTTGCAGTTTATCACTTCCGCTTAAATGAATCAATGATTTTATTCACGTCACCTCATACTTTAGTTTTGTCATCAAATCTTGATCAATCAAATGCTCTTTAGTATCTGACATGCGTCACCCCTTCAAGATGCTTCTTGTTTGGTTGATCTCAACCACTCTCACAGGCAGAGTTGTGTCAAAAACAAAACGTTATTGGCTGTGTTTTTTAAAGGGAAGGGGCTACTCTGTCCCACCCTCTCTGCAAATTTTTCTGTTGAGATTACATGACACATTGAATTTAAAAAATGCACATTTTAAAGCACTTCACAGGACCTTTAAATGGCAAAACTAGAATGAAAAATATAAAAAATTGAAAATGATTTTTTAATGCAAATTAGAATGTGTGATACTGACAAAAAAACAAAACAATTTTTTTCAAGATTTCTGGGAATTTTATTTTTTGATAATGATAATTGAACAATATTTTGCTGAGCATGTGTTTTTTAATCACATCTTTTTATTAACATTTTAACTATTAATAATGATCACATTAAAACAAACCAGAAGACAATGCCCATTTTAACAATGCTTGAGAGAATAAAATAATAATAATTAATAAAAATAATAAAAAAACTAATAAATAAATAACAATAGTAATACAATTAATAAAGAATAACATTATTAAATATAGTAAAATTAATCTAAAATAAACTTTAAAAGATGACAATGAAGATTACATTATTAATAATAAATTAGTACACTTAAAAAAAATCAACTCTTGCTTGTGTAATATTACTTAACTATAGCATATTTCAAATGATTATTAAAAAAATTGATATGTGAATTATATAGCCATTCTAACTGCATTCTAATAATCTTCATCATGCAGTAATAGTGAGCCTTTAAAGATGGGGTTTTGTTAGAATTTTTCAAAGTGGGTGAGATGGTCAGTGCACATCCCTGCTTTGACAGATGACATTTAAATATGTATAAATGTACATATCCCTTTCAATAATTCCACCGTTAATCCATGACACTCAGCTTTAATAAGAAAAGTTTTGGGAATTTATGTCGTACCAGGCATCCACAAACGAGCCTCCTTCTCCTGTGACTGGTGACTCCATCAGCATCTCAAACAGCCAGTGCAGCTTTCGTGGGTCTCGGCTCTCCTGTACGACACACAAATACACACAATTAATAATTAATTTGGGAAAATATGAAAGAATTCTTGCTGTGACATAGCTGAATTTCACATCTTTCTAAAATTATCCCAACATGCCAAATTATTCTAATCCTTCATATAATTATGCTGCAGTCACTTGTGATGCTTAATATATTACTAGAGTCCCTGATGAAACAGAATTAGTCATTTTTATCAATTTAAAGTGCCCTTGCTACACAAAATGTAAATATATAAATAAAACTGTCTTTTGTGAACCCTTTTTTTCTCTCCATTGGCTTCATTTATGACAGAATATGAAAAATAATTATTAGAAAAAAAAAAAAAAAAAATCAGATCATGGATGTAAGAAATGTGTCCTTACGCAGGCGGTGGCGATGCAGGTGCCCCAGTCCGTGTATGTGTCTATAGTGATGTTGGAGAGAGCTTTACGGAGGAGTGGACACAGCAGGGCCCACAGTTTCTCCACCTTTACCACACAAACACACACGTATAGACTCAAACAACAGAATTTACATCTTCATTCTGGTCCAAAAAGCTTTTATGTTGACTTTGAGACCCAGATGTTCATCAGGTTTGTATGAGGGTTCATGCTGAGAACCAATACCAAAATAATTAATCCTGACTTTTACTCACTAAAAAGTTCCATGACATTTTATGAACCTAAAACCAGGCTGCTGTTGTAGTTATATATTATTATTATTAATATTATTATTATTATTTTTTTATTTAAATAATACGTTACAATAAAAACATAATGCTAAAATGGTTTTAGCTTGAAAATATTTTTGCATGGCTATAATAGACACTACAAGAACAACAGAGAATAGATAAATTTGCCAAACTGCAAAATGGCAGAACCATTCCTGAGTGATGCGTCTTATGTTTCCAGACACAAAGATGTGTTCTTTGTGAATGGCTCCTCAGTTGTTGCACTGCTGTGGTCTTTATTGTCTAATAACAGTCACTGCACATCTGGATGGACAGTATTGGCAGTGAGAGTGCGTGAACTGAACCATGAGCCTCGTACTGTCATTGTTATAAATAATTGATTTATTTAAAATGGAATTTTATCTCTTTAATTTCCAGAAATTCCATGACCCTCAGGAACTCTGTTTATTGTGTGTGTGTATGTATGTATGTATTTATGTATGTATGTATGTATGTATGTAAACACCTTGCTGAAGCTCCAGTGTTTGGAGCCCCTGATGAGTCCAGAGATAATCTCTGCCACACAGCGCTGAGGGCTCTCGTGGGAATCTGCAACTAGACGCACCATATGAGGCTTCAGCAGGGGCAGGAAGGCATCATCAAAGTTCCGGAAAAGACCCTTTCAAAACACAAGACATTATGTATTAATTAAAAAGTTTTAACATGCAAAAAGCAGAATTGCCAGTCAGACTAAAAACCTCTCTTAAAATTCAGTCAACAATTCATTTGGTTTGAAAGATGGACTATAGATTTGTGTTCATAGACTCTTACCTTGAAAAGGCAAAACCGGCGTGGGCTGAATTTATCTTTCCCCTTCCTATCCTCCAGAGATAAATACTGGATGAACTGATCTATGAACAGCTGGTCTGAGAAATGGTCGTAAATAATCTGTTCACTCTACAACAAAAAAACAAAACAAAGAAACATAAACTTCAAGTATGAAGCTGGAAAAATCTGTTTAATTATGAGGTGGCATGATTAGTTTTGAGGATCATTAGATGTGTTGAAAAATGTTGATACCTCATTCATCTCTTCTCTAGTCTGGCCCTGTTTAGGCTGTTCCTCAAGAGCGGCATAGAGCATCAGCTTCCTGAAAAATAAAATAAATGGCATGACATGAGGCACATTTTATTTTGCTAATCATCTTATGGTAGACAGCTGCTGTATTTCATCTTTTAAAGTTTGAGGTAAGATTTATTTTAAGAAATGTAATATCTGGTTTGGTAAGCATGAGAAGCATAACAAATTTAGTGAAATTTACAATGCTACAACAGATTTGGATTTACTAAAAACATTTGTAAATAGAACTGGTGTATTATTTAGTGCTGGGAAAAGATTAATCAAACTGAACTAATTGCATCCACAATAAAAGTTTGTTTAGACATATGTGTGTGTGTTTTATATATTATGGTGTATATGTGATAGAAACAAAAATTACAAAAGTTTATTTTTTTACAGTTTGTTTTTGTTATTTTAAAATTATAAATTATAAAATTATTCTGTTCAAGGCAGCATTTATTAAATGATCTTTTTTTATAAATTTCTAAAACTTTTAAATAACTGCTTTCTTATTGAAAGTAGTTTCAAATGAAATGATTACTCCAGTCATTGCTTTCATTACTATTACCATTAATAATAATAATAATAATAATTATTATTATTATTAATATTAGAGTGATTTCTGAGGGATCATGTGACTGAAGACATGAGTAATGAAGCTGAAAATTCCTCTTAAAAAAAAAATAACTGAAATAAATTATTAAAATATATATATAATTTAATATAATACAATATTATTTAATTTAATTTATATATATATTATATCATACATGTAATTGATGAATATAATTAATGAAAGAATCAAACTATATGCGGCAATTAAAAACTTTTGTATTTCCCAAAATGGCACACTGTATGCGTTTACCGTGGCCATGTGGAATAACCCCAATGTGTTTTCTCAATGAAGCAGCATTCATCCCAGTCTTGCTGGGAACGTGGCAGCCTGCTGCTGTCATACTGCAGCCACTGGTTATCAGGCCTGTCTCCTGTCAGCAGAGAGACCACAGCTTTACCGTCCCCTACATAAAGAACAGGGGAAAAAAAGCATTCTTTGATTTGCCATACAATCTCTCTAAACAAACACACATCTTTCAGAGCGATATGAAGGCCAGAAATGTGTGCGTGAACAATAGAAATTTTACACCAGTCTAAAATGTCTGTGCACTTTATGCATAATCTTCCTGCTTGATACGAGTTGCATTGTATAAGTCAACTGGAATTAAAGTCGTGAATGTGACATATCCCAGAAATCTTATTTGTCACATACAGAGTCATACACAGTGTGATTTGCAGTGAAACGCTTACGCAACCATATGTGATCCTAAAATAAAAACAATAATAACAAAAACTATAATAATAACTATAAGATTCTAAATTATAGAGAAATAGTTCAGTCAATAAGAAATCAAAGCAAATATATGCCCAGGGTGCGTGCAAATATGCATAAACGTCCAAGAGTGTCTAGTGGGTGTTCATAGTGCATGTCCAGGGTGTGTGCAGATGTGTAATGTATTTCTTACAGTAGGTTAATGTACTTACGTGACTGTAAGGAGGATTTGAGTTCAGATATGTCATAGGGACTGACTGGCACTTTCTTGTGAGGCCTCTTGAGCTGCTTTAAGATTCCAGCCACTGCGGATATCGCAACCTGAACATTAAACAGCACATCGTAGTATTAACCATTTTGTGAAAATTTCCATTAATGTTCAGAGGTATAATTGGGAAGTATGACTCACATTGCGAACTAGGAGAGAGTCGTGGTTCAGGCTTTTGACGAAAAAGAGGACTGCAGAGGAAGGCAATGGGAGGTCATCTCTAAGCATCAGAGAGAGGAAGCCGATCGCTAACTGCTCAAACTTCCAGGGTCTGTCAAATAAACAAGCCAATAGGCCGGTGAAAACCCATAACATAACCAACTTGTAGCTTGTAATTGTTAAGTAAAAATTATTCAAAATAATCAGACAGTGTAATCTATCAGCGTATTCTAGTCTATGTTTACATGACAATGATGTTTTCCCTTGCTTTTTAAAAGTGTTTCATGTCTGTATGACCGTGTTTTTAAAATGATCTGCATTTATGCATTTAGTAAACAGTACCTGCATTGAAGTGACGACATACCACCAGTACTTTGGCTCTCATGAAAGCGTCTTTGGTTTTGGTTGTAATGTGAAGTAAATACACACTTAGCTGATAAAGTGTTAGGAAACACATCACCATTTACTCCGCCATTGTTGTGTATGTTTGTTTGCACTCGCTGCTAATCTACATTCCCCTACAAACAAACTATGCAAGCAAATGATGGTATCGTTTTCAAAGAGTTTCGTTTTCAGGTGTTGTTTACACAGACACAACAATGGCTGCATTTTGGTCTCAAAAACAACATTGTCATGTAAACGAGCAATTTTTGGCTTAAAACATTGTCATATACACAGCGACCCTTAGTAAGGCTTAACTAGAAAAAAAACTATTCAATGTTTTCATTAATAGGAACATTGTAACTTTATTTTGATTTTATATTCTGTTGACAAAAAAAAAAAACTAGACTGCAATTAGTTTTTATTTGTGTTTTAGATGACTATTAGCTTAAGGTTGATAGAATTAAGTTGACATGATGACAAAATTACATTATCAACATAAAGTCTAAAGGAGACCATAATAAAATGCTTCAGATAAAGTGCTGTCTATTCCAACTAGACACAATTAGTAAACGTACATGTTTCTATCGTAAAGGCAGTCCAAAAGATCCACCACTATCTTCTCGTACTTCCTGTTAGGATCGATGAAACAGAAAAACCATTAATGTTTGTGTTTTTATGCATGGCCTGACTAAAAAGAAACATGTAAAGCACATTTTTGCACAGTCTTCTTATGTTTAACTCACTGCATTGCTTCTTTGTTTTTCTGTTCCTGTATTTTCCTTCCCTCCAGTTCCTCCTGTTCAGAAGCAGCACCTGGGGTTGGTTCTGGACTACTAGACTTCAGCATTTTTACAGCAATCTCGACACAACTCTCTGGGATCTGAAACCAAACCCATCAAAGAGCAGTGTAAAGTCTCAAATAATAATAATAATAATAATAATACATAAAATACCATTATAAACAATAGTTACAGTCACTATAAACAACATTTATTATATCTGTCAAGCCTAAACTAATTACTGAAACTATTGGCATGTGGTAAATGTACTATACCAATAATTATAAGCCTTAATAATATGGAACCAAATCCAAATGGGTGTGCATTTTATCTATGTTTCGTCAGCTTGATGTTAATTATATAGTACAGTTAATTATTATTATTATTATATATTATAATTTGCTTTGGAGTATAAGTCGCAGCTCATTTCAGATCACAAAAAAAAAAAAAAAAAGATTTTATTCCAATAACCTAAAACACTACATATAAGAGAAAGGAAAGCCTTTATCAATTTAACTGGCGCCTCTCAATAATTCAAGTCACACTTTGAAGAACTCACAGAAAAGTTGACAGAGATGGTCTCATACTGGCGGTGGATTTTGTCAGCAAGGTCATCGAAAAGCCTCATGATTGATGTCTTCTCTAGAGACATGGAGGGGCTCATGCCAGAACGCACAAGGGCAGGCCACGTCAGAGCAATGCAGTCCCAGTACTGCAGGTTAGCTAGACAGATCCCAGAGTGATTCCCCAACAGACAGTACAAGGCACCCTGGAGAAAAGACAAATGATCCAGTTGAAGGCCAGAATAATAGGGTTATTAGTGTCAGTGTGCATGCATTGTGAGCTGTGTGAGGTCTACTTTGAACTGCTGCTGGGTGACGTCGGTGCGCTCGGGGTCCAGGTACTTCAGCACCACAGGGATCGTGTCTCTGCAGCAAAAGTTGTACGTTCCCAATGCTGTGAAAAGCACATTCTGAGCTCTACTCCTCACCTGAGGGAAAATAGGCACTATTTATTTCATATTCATTGCTACTGTGTTAATAAACATGAGCAAATCTTTGTTTAACCTTTTGTTCCTTTTTTTTTTTTAAACATTAACAAAAAACTGAAGAAGCTTGAGTTTGTTTGTTTTTCGGATTGAGAATCAATGCTTTCCAACAATTTATAGTGATGAAGGTGACATTGCATTGTAATTTTGGAAACTAATCCCAATAAGACCTCACAGATTTTCAGTGTTTTGCCATTTCCTTACAGCCACGTTTAATTGTGTGAAGCTCAACAAATTTTTGCCACAAATCACAGCTCTGTTGACTGGTTTTACCCATTGTGATGATTGGCTGAGTCAAAATGGCCTGTGTGTTAGAGTTACTATGAAACAGCAGGTCATGGTTGAACAATTTCTTATTCCTAGTCATCCAAGTAAACTAAAAATGTCAATTATAAATGGGGATAATTTACTTCATAGTACAGTCAATAATTGTGGCACATGTTTAGGTAAAGAATACTTTACTGTATTATTTTATTTTGAAATTAAACAGTGTTTGCAGTTGTTTGTTCCCAATGGGCCTCATTCACCAATGTTTTTGTTAATTGTTTTTGTCAATTGTTTCAACGCAAGATTCATGACACACTCTTAAGCTGAATTGTTCGCATTGGTGTTTTTAAGAATTGTTTATCCCATGTTTTCATAACTGAAAGTGCATGGTACTGTAGTTTTCAAAATTACCATAGAAAATGCTCACAATTTCCCATAAATGGGCAAGACATTTTGGAGCCATGAGCAAGGATAGGATATCAATGATTTTACGGTTTTTGTACATAAACGTAAATGCAGATTTTATTTGGCATACAAATGATTTTACATGTTGGCTACTAGATGTACATGTTGGCTTTGTACTTCCGTTGTGTGCCTCTGTAAACAGAAAAAACGCTGTATTTTTCTATTCAGATGTGCATTATGCATCTCAGTGCTGCCACTTGTGCACTGTCCATCTCTAGTGCACACACACTCATTTTAAGAAAAATAAAATAAAACAAAGCAAACATCCTATATTGTCTTGTGTGGTGTTGCCGTTTGTGTGTTGTATTTGTGCTGTTATATCTGAATTTTGAGAAAAATATCAAAACATTAAACACTACAGAATTTCTTTCACAGCCCTTTAGCTCATATTTACCAAAGCCTGGTGCCATTATTAGTGGAGGGCACTGTATGTGCGTGCTTGTTTGTGTGTTTATGGAATTGTCATACCTGACTGTATCTGCTGGTGGACAGTCTGAGCAGGTCATTAATCAGGTCTTGATGGACACTCCTGTAGCTACACCCTTCCATGGTCAGATTTCTTAACTAAAACACACATACAGAGCCACAAAATGCTACCAAAAATATGATTACAATAATAATAATAATAATAATAATAATAATAATAATAATAATAATAGAAGATAAATGCATTTACTTTGTTGCATTTAAATAGATTTTTGTTTTTGTGAGATTTACCTTTTTAAAAAGTGTATTAATTCTTTTAGAATTAAGTCAAATTACCTCATGTTGCAGCATGACTCTGTCTATGAGCAGAGCTCTGATGTGCTGTTTACTGCCGTGAAGCTGGGGAGAACATAAGATGGTGTCAGGGAACTACAAGGGAAATACAGACGTCATGATAACTGACATTAAATGATAGTAAATGTTACCTTGTTCTCCATGGACTTCTTAATTATATTGAAACTTTTCCAGCGTGTGTCAAACTCATTTTTATGTGAGCCTTTAAAGTGGAGCAGGTCATTGATTATCTATAGAGAAAAAATAAAACACTATATGTTAGTTACTCCACTGCCTACACTGCAAAAAATGCTTTTCTTACTTCAGGTTTGCGTCTCATTTCTAATCCAAGTATCTTAAAACTCTTAAATCAAGAAGCATTTTCCTGACCAACAAAAATATTGTCTTATTTTCAGATATAATAAGTCAAAATTAAGTCAGTTTTTCCTTAAAACAAGCTAAATAATCTGCTAACGAGGTAAGAAAATAATGTTGTTTTCACTTTGAAGTGAGTTCATTTCGCTTACCCATACTGGCAGATTATTTTGCTTGTTTTAAGGAATAACTGACTTATTTTTGACATATTATTTCTAAACACAAGACAATATATTTAGCTTGTCTGTATTCTATTGTCTTGATTTAAGAATTTGTAGATAAGTTGACTAGAAACAAGACAAAAAAACCTAAGTATATGCACACACACAAATATTGGAGAAAACCTGACAGTTTTGAGGTTTACCTTAATAATAGAGAAGAGGGATTTGATGTCGTCTTCTGAGTGCTCTAGTGTGTGATCTGAATAGACAAACACTCAGTTCAATTTTTTTTAATTTCCTCTATAATCTGAACTTCACATATTTAGTTTTTTAAACTCTACTTGTTTGCATATTGTATGCATTAAACATATATTATTCTATTTTTAAAAATCTGAGTAACTTACTTAGTAGAGGTCTGATCACCTTGCAGATGTTCTCTCTGTAATTCTCTCTAGACAGGTCTGTCAAACAGACATAACAATTATTAAAATATGAACCCAATCATAAATCGCATAATTCATTATAGCACTGACAAACAAAAGGAGTGGTGGGTTGCTTACCATAGTCTACTCCAGTGTACACTTTTGTCTCATAAAGCTGAACCATACTGTTGATCCTAAAAGAGAGTCATCACAAGGTAAAATATTATGAATCAAGAGTTGTTTTTGTAACTGAAGCAGGTGGCGTGCAGTAGAATCATTGTTGGAGAGTATATAAAAAAGAACTACTCAACAGTTGGTTGTAACTTTTTCATTAATATCAACAGTGCTTGAATATATACTAGAATACATTAGGATAAGGTGTTTTTCAGTGTTGTTTCTTGGAGCAGCTCAGTTTGCAGCAAATCCCAAAGCAATTGATATTTTTTTAAAGTTTTATACTTACTTTAGAACAACAACTACAATAATAATAATAATGATTAATGGTGATGATGAATGAAATAATGATAATAATGATGATAATGATAATAATAATAATAATGATAGTAATAATAATAATAATAATGATAATGATGGCACCACGGTGGCGTAGTGAGTAGCATGTTCGCCTCACAGCAAGAAGGTCGCTGGTTCGAGCCTCGGCTGTGGAGTTTGCATGTTCTCCCTAGATACTATTTATTCTGCCCTTTTTTTTTTTTTTAAAGAATTTATTTTGATGGTCACTATTGCACATTTTGTTGACTAAAAGTTGCATTGCAACTACATGCCAATTACTTCTCATTAGTATTAGTAGCTGTCTGCTTAATATCTGCTGATACTGCTCCTTTAACAGACATTTAACTGACTATAAGAAACTTTGCCAGTACATATTAACTTACACTAACCCTAACCCCAACCTAAGTCAACTTATAATCTAATGAGAATTAGTTGGCCTGTAGATGCAATGTAACTTAAATTCAACAAAATGCTTTAAAGGGACCTTCAAAAAAGTGATAACATTTTAACGCATATTAATTTTCTATGCAAGTAAAATTTACTGTTTTTGTCTAAAATGGTGTGTTAAAATGTCATCGTGTATGTGTGATTGTGTGTGTCACTCACAGCTCTGGTACTGGTTCTCCACGCAGTGGGGGCAGAAGGCTGCTCGCTCCCAGGAGACAGTTATGAACAATAGACAGACTCTGCAGAACATCATCCCTATACAGTCACACAGAA
Source organism: Danio albolineatus (assembly GCA_903798035.1). Lineage (NCBI taxonomy): Eukaryota > Metazoa > Chordata > Actinopteri > Cypriniformes > Danionidae > Danio > Danio albolineatus. The sequence goes on from CAIGQQ010037872.1 coordinate 190,053, forward strand.
CACATCAGCTTTTTCTGATGCTTTGTTCTTAGATCAAAATGTAAAAATTACATCTCATGTGTTTGACACACACTTGAGCACATTCTGTCTGTTTTTAAAATAAAATTGAATTCAATATGAATTAGACTCTCACATCTCTGCTCTAATGCTTAAAAAGAGAATTTATTGAGTTTAATGAATTCAAGCAAAGGTAAAACATCAGTGTATCACTTTTGAATAGATTTACATAAACCAAAACAGAAGGAGCGTTTCTTTATATAAATTGAATATACTCACATATCCTTTTAATTTGTATATTTCGTAAATGCAGAAATGTCATGGTTGTAAAGACTTTTGTATGATTGTAAAAGGTTGTATTTCAATGTGTAAAAAATATATAATAAATAAAATAAAAGATTCTCTGTACAGTGTGGCTGACCTGCTGATGTCCTGCTCTCCTTCTGTGTGTTTCTGCAGACGCTGGAGTTCAGGCTTTAACAACAGATCCAGAAGGTAGAAAACAAACTCTGTCTCTTCTGTGTTTGGAACATGCCACTGGATCTCCAGGTTCCACAATTCTCCAGGACGACCCCAGTCCTAAAAAGAAACACAATTCGACTGTTAAAAAGGGATAGTTCACTCAAAAAATAAAGAAGATATTTCAAAGAATGTTGAAAACCAGTAACCATTGCCATCCATAATCAATGGTTTCCAACAATCAAATATTCCAACATTCAAAATATTATGAAAGTTAATGGTTACCAGTTTCTTAAAAATATTTTCTAATGTGTTCAAGAAAACTGGTGATGAGTAAACGACAGCATTAACCCTTTAACCCTATCCATTTAAGTTGTCAGTTGAACAGGCAATTTTATTAAATCTGATTTGCATCTTTTTGACAAATAAACATAGTGTCTGATTTTGTATATATTTATCCCAACATAACACTGCATCACGAACGCAAATACAATAAAAAATATGGCTATTCAATTGGCTGTTGTGATTTTGACAAGATCAAGTCTCTTTTTTTCATAATCAAGTTTCTTTTAAAGCCTTTTGATCTTAAACATTTTCCTTGAGATGTTGTAGGAAGAGTGGAAGAAGAGGGCTTTTAAGTTATTTCAAATGAAAATTACAAAAGGCATATAAATAAAACAAAAATTATGTGCACAGATAAATATTTAATAATAAACACTACACGACATGCTTTAATATGAAATCATTGATTTAAAGTAATTTTATTCAAAATTCAGAACTTATTTTTATTATAGACCTTCACAAAGTTACATTTTAAATGTTACATTTTACTCAAACTAACATAAATTAAATCCTGTAAATCAAAAGAAACCATTTTCCCCCCAAATGGTTTATTTCTATACAGTAGCTGTATATTAGGCACTTGAAACATAAATTATTATGAACCTACATTAATAAAATAGTGTTTATCTCAACGGTTTATGGATATTACTATATACTCCTAGATTTTTTTTAAATAAGAGTAATCGCTCATCTTTACAGTAGTGTTTCATAAGATACATCAAACTTACTGACTCTAAATTTACTAAGATCCCGAAGTCAGAGGACACACACTAAAAAAGTAATATTTTCCACATCAATCAATTTTACACTCCTACTGTATGTCAACAACTGTGTTTAAATGGACTCCTGGGCCCCGTTTACATCTGGTATATAGATGCATAATAATACTCCAGTATGGATTAAAGCATCATATTTCAGATGGAATTCTGAGAAGAGCTTGTTTGTGTCGCTTCGGGATGGTTAGTGGATAAATCTGGTTTTCCACTGGCAGGCAGCTGACCTGGATTGGTAGGTATGTGTCTGTGTGTTGCTGGATGCCGCCGGGGACGCTGCAATACTCTCTGGGGTAGATGAGAGACGTGGAGCGCAGGATGTGATAGAGCAGCTTACAGGCCAGACTGTAGCCCTGCTTGCATTTCAAGTGTAGTGTCAGCTGAAGAATCTGCACCAGCTGAGACCTGTAGAGTAACAGCTGATCGCCATCCACACGAACCACCTATGCACAGACACAAAGACTCCATCAGACACATCAAAGCATACTAGGTACATGTAGAGGAGTTTTCTGATTTAAGTTTTAAATATCTAGATTTACTTTTCTAGTCTGATGTTTATCTCTTCTTATCTCTCTTTTTTAATATATATATATATATATATAGGAAGGAAGAAGTGAGGGTGACATTGTGGCTCAGTGGTTAACACTGTCGCCTCACAGCAAGAAGGTCGCTGGTTCGAGTTGCGGCTGGGTCAGATGGCGTTTCTGTGTTTCTGTATGTTCTCCCCTTGGATTACCGGGTGCTCCAGTTTCCCTCACAGTCCAAAGGTATGCACTCAAGGTGAAACTAAATTGGCTGTAATGTACAGTATGTGTGTGCATGAGAGTGTATGGATGTTTCCCATTACTGGGTTGCAGCTGGAAGAGCATCTGCGGTTTAAAAAATATGCTGGATAAGTTGGCGGTTCATTCCACTGTGGCGACCCCTGATGAATAAGGGGACTAAGCCCAAGCAAAATAAATGAATGAATGAATTAATGAATGAAGCAATGAATCAACCATCAGTGACTGTTATGATATTTAAAATGAAAAAAAGATCGTAATTCAAAATATCTCTTCTTCTGAACCATTCATCAAAGAATCCTGAAAAAACGTCTCTTTGTGAAAGTTTTCAAATTATACAAACTGTAAAATAGAATGGCAAACAGTTATTTTTAATTCCGGAAGAGGAACTATGACATCAGTTTGTATGCAAAAACCCAGAAGCGAGTTAGCAATGTAGACCTCAGGTATCCCTCGTCCCAAAGTCAATGGGTTTTTAATGGAATTTCAATTACATAACATCAAATAATGTTCACAGATACTTTCACGTTTTACTCTACAAAATAAAAAAAGTTAGGCTTCATTAAATAGGTAGTTGCTATTAAATTGATAATGGGACGACAGGTAATCTTTGAGACATTATAAGTGATCGAGTTGAACTGGAATGGGAATGCATATCCCCCTTTTACAGCTTGTTGGTCACATGGATTTGCCTGTTATTTAGTTAAGTATTTTCATAAACATTATTTTACAGTTTGTAGTATTTTTTTAATTGGGCATTCATATTGTGTGTGGATAATGCCTTCAGCTGTAGAGGCCGTCAAGACAGATTCCTTTGTCAATAATTTATTTTAATAAAACTATTTTATAAAGATACTGCTTATTACAGTGCTGTCTGTCTCCTTTGGCCACAATTGGCCTACAAGGTGACGTCATAGTTCCTCCACTCTATAGTAGGTCAATCGTTTTACTGTATTTTTATGTGATAAATACAGCCTTGGCATAACATTAAATAATTATGAAAAAATACTTAATTTTATGTAAATTATCTGATAATATAAAAATTTTACAGGCACCAAAGGTATAATTGTTTGTGCAGATATGTGATCATGCTGTACACATACAGAATTAAATGTTCTAGATGAAAGTTCTGGATTTTATATTTACTCACGCACGCACGCACACACAAACAAACACACACAAAAAAATTTCCAAATATGTATTTCTACATAGTAACACTAAACTCAGTGACTGACCTCAGACAACAGTTGAAGGTTCCACATCAGTTCTTTATCCAGCTCCTCTTCATTTAATACCTCTTCATCTAAAAAAGAAAAAGAAAAAAGTAATCCTAACATGAAGCATGAGTCCATATACTGGCATTAACACATTACAGGCAGATGTAACTCACTGGCTGCTATTTGTAATATGGCATTACAGCAGTGAGGCAAAAACAGCTTCAGAGCTTCTGCTGGGTGACACTGAAAGGAGAATAATTATACAATATTGTCAGTCAAAGGTTTTGAGAAACACTGTCATCTGTGGCAAACTGAGCTCAGGATACTGACCTTGGTTGTAGCTCTGCACATGTCCGCAACCATCCGTCCAGCCACATGAGTCTCAAAAATGTTTGTAGTGGCAAAGTTAAAGACTTTTTCCAGAGCCACCTGTGAGAACAAAGGAAATATATTCAGGTAGTTTAATATATCCACATAGTTTAAAAATATGAAAACTTTTAAGGGATAGTTAACCCAAAAATGAACATTTACTCACTATTTTCTTACCCTCAAGTGGATCCAAACCTTTATGAGTTAATGAACACCAAAGAAGTTATTAGGAAGAAAGTTGAAAAGCTGTAACTGCTGATTTTCATAGTATGAAAAACGAATACTATGGAAGTCAATGGTTACAGGCTTTAAACATTCTTCAAAATACCTTCTTTTGAGCTTAACAGAAGAAAGGTTTGAAAGAAGTAAAGGGTGAATAAAACATGACTGAATTTTCATTTTTGGTTGAACTACTGTATCTTTTTAATATTTATTGTCTCATTCAGAAAATACACATAAAATGGATCAAAAATACATTCATATTGTTATAAAAAGGACTTTTCAAAACAAATTCTGCACGTTTGAACATTAACTAACTATAGAATTCTGAAAAATGTATGCAAACATCATATCAACCCTTTTGAATGGTAGTGTGTTATGACTGGCTTTAGTGGTGTGCTTATAATGACCTGGAATATTTCCATAGAGCACTGTGTGAGGATAGTGCTGAATGTGGAGGACAGTCCAAGCTCTACCAGACTCTCCAGATGAGTCATTTTCTCCGTCTCCATCTCCTCCCGGGTCTGTTCCAGTGTACTGGTGTCAATAAGGGCAAAACACCTAAAGGTGGGAGAGAGAGAATGAAGATGCAGAAAGAACTACACATGCACACATTGAGACTACAGTAATGACGATACTTCTGAGTATACTGTACCTATCAACAAATTGAAGAACAAAATGCTCAAACTCTGCAGAGGCTGAACACAACTCCTTTTCCACCTGCTCAAAGAAAATCATCTAAATAATGGATTTGCATTTATATATTATGAGATGTAAAACAATGTAAGGAGAGGACGTCTGACCTGGGTGAGGCCATTTCTTGAATGCAGAGCAGATGAACAGTCCACCAATGGCACAAGAGTAACAAAAGTTGCTAAAAACTGGAATGTTATCTGAAACAAATGTAATAATATTTATTTTATTACATTAGAATAGAAAGTAGATAAATAAAAACGTATAGATTTCTGTAGTTAAGACATGGAATAATACATTACAAGCATAATTCACAATCTTTCATGAGTGTTATTTTAATATTATTTATAATTAGGGTAACACTTTGTTTCGATGGTCCATTTGAGTATTAGTAGACTGTCTACTTAATATCTGTTGAAACTGACATTCAACAGACATTTAACTAACTATAACAAACTTTGCAAGTACATGTCAACTTACACTAACCCCAATCCCAACCTAACAGTCTATTCATAATCTAATGAAAATTAGTTGCAATGTAACTTAAATTCAACAAACGAACCATCAAAATA
>CAIGQQ010037872.1:212294-277148 GCA_903798035.1 Danio albolineatus
TTAGCATGATTCTAGCATGAATTAGCATGTTACTAGCATGATTCTAGCATGAATTATCATGTTACTAGCAAGATTCTAGCATGAGTTAGCATGTTAGTAGCATGATTCTAGCATGAATTAGCAAGTGCTAGCATGACTAGCATGTCACTAGTATGTACTAGTATGCTAGCATGTTACTAGCAAGATTAGCATGTTGGTAGGATGTTAAAACTATTAGCATGTGCTAGAACAGCTAGTCACAGTCTATGGGACAGTTGCTAGGGTGCTGAAATTGGTTGCTAGGGAGTGGCTAGTAAGTTTAAAGGTCATCAGTGATTGGCTGCTGGCTAGACTGAGTTGAATGAGGTCAGACTCTAGTCTGTAGGACAGTCTGATGCAGAGTTATGAGCTCACAAAGTTTGACCCAATGTTAAGTCAATGTGACTTTTGGGACAGTTCTGGGTCGTTTTTCGGAAAACCCAAGGTCGGATCAGTTAGAAAAGATATAGCAGCCCGAGTCAGACCAGTTTGAAGGTTTGACGAAAGTTTGAAGTATGTAGCTTGAAAAGCCTAGGAGGAGATGCCCGTAGAAAAACAGTCTCAGAAGAAGAAGAAGTTTAAGTGAGATAACAGTATGTTGGCTTTTCAAACCACCATAATAATAATAATAATAATAATAATAATAATAAAAGATACAAATAATTTACAAGAAAAATGTTTCTTTTGAACACTGAAAGTGATAGACCTCCCTGTATTAGACCACAATGACTGAATATTTTCCTGCATCCCATCGTTGCTGGGTGAGATCATGCATTGGCATTGGTATGAACCATATATAGCTTATAATAATTATAATAGTAATAAATATTATGATTATTCCACATTTTTTAGAATCACCCCATCCCCATACCTCTAGCTTGACTTCTTAAGGGTGGATAAATCATTAATTAGGGGGTCCTTGAGTGATGTACCCCCGGCCACCGTAATTGACATTCAGATTATATGGCAAATAAGCACTAAATCATCTAAATTCAGATGAAAAAAAAACACCATGTATTTTTGAAGGGTGCTTCGGCTTACTCACTTTATTCATCACATTGTGACATTGGGGTGACCACAGCGGAATGAACCACCAACTTATCCAGCATATGTTTTACACAGCGGATGCCCTTCCAGCCAATAGTATCCGTATGCAGCCTTTATGCAAGCTGAGATTGACCTCGCTGTGAGGGGTAGGGATAGGGATAAGGGTTAGATGTAGGGGTAATAGGTTAGCCTATTAAAAAGCATTGGATGTAGCTCAGATTGCACTGCACCAGGTCTGCATCCAGACCCTTCTCCTTCCAGCTGCAACCCAGTACTGGGAAACATCCATACACACTCATTCACACACATACACTAGGGCCAATTTAGCTTTTTGAATTCAGCTACAGTACAGCGCATGTCTTTGGACTGTGGGGGAAACCGGAAGACCCGGAGAAATCCTAAGCGAACAAGGGGAGAACATACAAATTTCACACAAGCCAAGCTAGGACTCGAAGTAGTGACCTTCTTGCTGTGAGGCGACAGTGTTAACCACTGAGCCAAATGACTAAATGTAAAATAATGAATACATTGATATGATAAAAAGGTCATGAAAGGTCATCTTTTTTTCCTCCTCATATTTTAAGAGGGGTGTTTGTGTTGACAGAAAGCTTAATAAATAAATATGCCACTGATAATTCATTCATTCATTCATTCATTTTCTTTTCGGCTTAGTCCCTTTATTAATCCGGGGTCGCCACAGCGGAATGAACCGCCAACTTATCCAGCATTTGTTTTACGCAGCGGATGCCCTTCCAGCCACAACCCATCTCTGGGAAATACATCCATACATTCTCATTCACACACATACACTACGGACAATTTAGCTTACCCAATTCACCTGTACCGCATGTCTTTGGACTGTGGGTGAAACCGGAGCACCCGGAGGAAACCCACGCAACCACGGGGAGAACATGCAAACTCCACACAGAAATGCCAACTGGCCCAGCCGGGGATCGAACCAGCGACCTTCTTGCTGTGAGGCGCCATTGATAATATTATTATTATTTTTATTTAAATCGGCCCTTTTAAAAGAAACTAGATGCCTTCTAGATTTTAGCATGAGGGGGTCACTGGCATGAGGATGAAGGTATTTGTGAGGCCATAGCATTAGAAAACCCCTGCTATAGTCCAGCCATTGTTGCATTGATTGTCGAGCTTTCCTTAATTGCGATATTCCATTTGATAATTTGCAAGGAAAAAGGTCAGAATTGCGAAACAGAACATCTGACTCCTTCTGTTTCCATTGAAAGCTGACTTTGACGAGCTGTGCATGCCTGCGGTGCTGGGCCACACTTGTTAACATTTACACTGTTTGGTTGACAGCACTTGCTAACTTAACGTCAGTCACTGAGAAAATTCCCAGTCAGCTCCAATTAAAGAAGAATTTACCTTAATGCTCACCAAATGGAGGCACACGTGCCGCTTATTGCTCACTTAGGAAGCAACATTAACCATTAACAAGACTACAAACTGCATGAGCCATTATAGAATTGAGGAGCATTTGAGCAACAAGTGGAAGAAGGAGCTTTTAAAACACAACTATTAATTTCAACCATATGGTAGAAGTTGTTGGTAAAAGAGCAGTTGTGTTTAAAAAGAACATGGTAAAGTCTCACTTATGGTCCGTGAGGGAACCCAGGAACTATACGGCTTTAATTTTCGAACACTGGTTTTCTTAAAGATCCTGGCCTGGCGCCTCTTTATTTGGTTTTAACAGCAAAAGTTGGAAATGACAGTAGTCTTTTAACTTGTTTATCTCTTAAAGCCAGTCGCAGGCTTGTTAAAACGTGCATATTTACGTCTCACTGGCCTAACCACGTTTACAACATATCAATGGTATCTTGGCTTGGGCTATAAAGCAGCTGCAAGTCCCAAATGTCAGTTTGCGTTTTGAAGCGGACTCAAAAAGCGTGCCTGCTGGAGATCACAAAAGACTCGGAGCCTTTAAAATGTAAGCAGAAGGGGATCAAAATTGGCCATGAGGTTTACAAATGCCTAGCGCATGCAAATACAAATGTAATCCATGGGAAAGGATGTAGACGCACAAAGCCTGGCTTTTGTCATTTCATTGCAAATTGAAGATTTTCAACAAGGATTCATACGCAGTTGTGGGATGTTTGCACAACAGCACTCTTTGTTTGGCGTCATCGGCTATCATTATAATATTTTGGCATCTAAGATTGAGGATTTAATGCTTTCCGTTTGTCACCCCCTACTGCTATTTAAACTGTATTGGTTTTCAAAAAAAGAAAAGTGAATGTGGGAAATCATTGCTAGAATGTCATCGCAGGGTTCATGCAACTGTCAATTGATTATGTACTGTTTGTAAAATTGTACTGTATTTAAAGGTACAGTTACTACTAACAGTTATTTAAGAGGTCAGGAGATCTCTGGAATTTTGGATCCATCCTGTGTTTGCTTCCACAGTTTAAGTGAGCTAGCAGTGTTACTCAGATTAGCATGTAGATTTTATAAGCCAAACCCAATAAGTTTTTTTTAATGGCTTTGTATTATTGCTGTGCGACCAACAACGGTTTTGTTAGTGAAACTGTTTTGATTTCATATTAGAAAAAATATGGATAAATGATATTACAAGCCCATTTTGAACACTATATTTACAGCTAGAATGAAAATATACAGTATATTAATATTTGAACAAATTGATGCTTTGTCAAATGACAATAGTTTCAACTGAAGCGAAGAAGAATTTAATGTTAGGAGTAGGGGTTATGTTTAGTAAATAAAATATCTTTTGTGGATAGGATAAATTATAATTAAACCTGATAAAAGGGACCACCAGAGATGTATTTCGAGTCGTACAAAACAAAGCCAGGATTTAATATCAACCTCTGCATAAATGAGTCTTATAAAGTTTATAGCTGTCTTTTAACTCTATAAAAAATCACAGTAAGAGCAAAGTGATATGACACGATGCATAAACAGGCATTAAACACTTTTTCAAAAGTGTACATCTGTTGCCTTATTACAAACGTATTGAGGTAAAGTTGGTTTTATATTCACACATCTGTTCAGTGACACCTTGTGGCACGGCCCTTATATTGTTTACCACACTATACATTGAATATTGGGTCTTAAAATGCATGCAAATATGACTTCAAACAACATTAGCACTATTTAATTACCTGAAAAATGTTGTACTTTGATAGTCATTGGCTGCTAATATGATTTCAATATATTTAGAAATTGCAAAGAAGCCTACGTTTCTGAAATTATATCAAAGAGAAAGTCTGAATGTACGAATATAAAACCAGCCTTACCCCGATTACAACAAAAATTGTAGCCTCATTACAAATGCACATGAAAGATTTCACAAAACGTACGTTAAATGACAAAAGATTCAATTAAACAGACCTTCTAACCGTTAAACAGATGCTTCTTCGGGGTGGTCGCTGAATACATTTATAATCAATCTTTACAAGTGTTGCATTCTTACAACCTGTAAACAGATAAGACGCTGTTGCATTGACTTGCCCTTAAAGGTGATGCCTGTTCCGTTTTCAAAATAAAAGTCACACATATTTATAGAAAGTATTATAAGCTGGGTTAAAGGTTAAACTTACAAAATCAGGAAAAAAATATATGTAATTGTTTAACTAGGAAAAGTGATGACCATTTAAATGCTGATGAAGTTTGCATATTAATCTGTTTTGGATCATCAGAGAGTCAGTGTTTTTTTTCATATTGACATTTTAAGACCCTTTTAAGACCATTATGAGTGAAATTTTAGACGTATACAGGGCTAAACACTAATGATTATTTCTAATAGCCCTGTTGGGCCAATGGATTTTTTTTTTGCGTACTACAAAAAAAAAAAAAAAAAAAATCAAATGTAATTATTTTTTAGGGACATACTTTATTGTGTCAAAATAAGAAAACCCTAGCTGTATACATTATTTTCAACATAACATTTATAAAAAAAATATGACAAGTTTAACATTGTTAAAAGCAGGGCTTAATTTGTTCCAGATCCGGTGTTACACATTTTTGTGAATTTTCATTTTTGTGAATGAAATATAACGTAAAAAGATCAATTGCTCTGTTCTTATCATGAGGAACTGTGCAATTGTAAAAGTTTTCCTTCCCTGATTTTATTAAGATGGATTGTTGGGGATTGGTTGTACATCGACCCGATTGGGTAGCTTTACTTGGACAGAGGAAAAGACACGCAACACAATATTTCAGGGAATTTAAGATATCTTAAGGCCTAAAATTTTTGAAATTGAAGACCTTTTAAGACCCAGAGGATACCCTGTATTTCCATGCCTAGGTAAATTCAGTTTTCCATTCATTGGCACACCGTGAAAAACGACCTCATCTTATATCTAGATATCTAGAATAATTCAAAAGTGCAAGTGCAAATAGAAAACTGTGAGTAATCATTTTATTAAAGAAAAACATAACAAAAAAGCTCAATTAGAAAACTTTACAAGGTTTTCGAGAGATGTGGCATAAAAAGCAAAAGCATTGCACATTTTTACAAAATATGAAAATAAAATCTTTAAAAAAGGCAAGAGAACAACAAAGCAGATGCTTATGTTTAAAAGATCTGGGCGCTGACAATTTCTTATGTGTAATTATTTCTCTGAACTCACAAAATGATTTGTCCAATTATGAACTGTGCTCTATATTAGGTTTAAAATATAAAAAAGAGAGAAAAAGTGGTTAATCACCAGAAAAGAGTTAGTTTTAATGCAACAAATGAAGTGTGGCATCAATGGATAAAAACAAAACGACACAATAGCACATTCATACTCACATTTGAAAAACTTCTATCAAGTAACAAATATAAAAAAACGTATAAAAACCTTTATAGGCATGAAGTTGCGTTATGGATTTCGAAGCGCAGCAATAAAAATGTTTTTAAAAAAATCTTTAAACGACAATAGTCAAATTTTGTCAGTGTAAACAAATAAATTAGTATTTACAATGTCTAGATTCTGAAAGCATTGCATAAAAAAACTAGACATAACTTGATACTGAATTGCAAGAGTCATATAAATACTTTACACAAGTAATTATGGTACAGTCTTAATATAAACATCTTCATCTCAAAGCTCTCTAAAACATTTATATGCTGATCAAACCCAAAGCCCCTGTTAGAATCGAGGGTTGTAGAAAAAGATGTCTTTATTACAACAACAAATCCAAAGGAGAAAAACGTCGCACATTATATAAAAATACACAGGAAGTACAAAAATCTTGTGCAAGTAAAGCAGCTGGTGATAAAGACATCGGAGGATGAAGGATTGTGATTGTTTTTTTCTCTAGATTGTTGCATTTTGGAAAAACAAAAAGAAAAGATGCCAGAAATGTAATCTCCATTAACATTACCCAAAGGCTGATTAAAAATAGCTTGAGGACAAAAGGACACCCCAAAAATGAGCAAAAACAACAACAAAAAAACAAAAAACAACAACAACGTGTAAAATACTGCCTGTAATGTGAGTTCACTGCTTCTCCTCATGGGGAAGTTCGAGGTCTGTTTCCATCTGTGATGTTTGAAATCTTTGGTCTTTTGTGATTTGTCAGAGAGTGTAAATGTCTTCTGTAGTCCTTTAAGGGTGTCATTTCCACTCATGCTCAGTTATCTGAAAAGCAGGTGAAAAATGGGTTAAGAATTTGGTCTTGATTTGGTTTTGCCTTTCTGCATTCATTCATTCATTCATTCATTCATTTTCTTTTTGGCTTAGTCTTTTTATTTATCTGGGGTCGCCACAGCGGAATGAACCACCAACTTATCCAGTATATGTTTTATGCAGCGGATGCCCTGCCAGCTGCAACTCATCTCTGGGAAACATTCACACAAACTCATTCACACGCATACAATTTAGCCTACCCGATTCACCAATACCACATGTCTTTGGACTGTGAGGGGAAACCGGAACTCCACACAGAAATGCCAACTGACCCAGCCGAGGCTTGAACCAGCGACCTTCTTGCTGTGAGGCAATCGTGCTACCCACTACGCCACCGTGGCGCCCCCCTTTCTGCATTGTTATACAATATTTTATCAGATAACACTCAAATGATGCAGAACGTGTGGCGTGTTTGCTGCGATCACAGGTGATTTGCTGCAATCACGTATACCCCACAAGTTCAAATAATTCAACTTGAGCAGGAGAATCCTGTGCGGTGAAAAACATTCCATGAGTAAACTAGTGCTAGTGGTCCACGTAACCCAACAAGACACATGCAGACCAGAGAAATGTATCCTTGTCCAGTGCCTTTGCTTTTTTACTCCACAAGTTATTAACAGGCCCAGAGAGAATCTGTGGATGTTTTTGCCATTTCTGTGCAGAATTTTGTAAAAAACAATCTGCAGATTTATGTGGAATGATTTTGGGAGTGTCGTAACTAAAAACAAAATATATGAAATAAAAAATAATATGTTTTAAACTTTTATTTAATTTTTACAATGCAAATCCAATTATATCCACATATTTGGTAAACAAAACAAGTCTTTCATTTAATATATAGACTAAAAAACTACAAACTGTATTTTAAATAAATCAGATGAACATTTACGCAAAAAACAGTGCGTGTGTTTACATGGACACCAATAATGCAATTTTAATGCGATTGAGACAATACTCTGATTAAGAGTCGACCATGTAAACAGCGGTTTTTGATTAATTTAATTAAGGTCATTATTGAACTAAACAGAAATCGGATGAAGATGTGGAGCATGCCTATTTTAGACACATTATTGAAGTGGAGTACAGACACGTAAACACCACAATCAAACTATTACTGTTGTGTAGGATTTTAACCGCATTTGCGACAGGATAGTCTATACACATGAGGCTGACACTATTCTCTGCACCTACCGAGTCAGCGAAGGACTTCAATCACCTGCATCACGAAATGTATCAATTGACATTAAAAGCAACACTCCAGATGGGGGGTGGGGGGGGGGAGGGGTTGCATGCATGAATTGTGAATGAAAGTGAAAGTGCTAAACTGCAGGTAAAGTAAACAAATTGAAAATTGAAAATGAAACACCCGAAATTACATGACGTAATGTAATTTAATGCATTTCATGATACAGGTGTCTGAAGTCCTTCACTGACAAATGTGGATAGCGTGATGACGTAATCGAATTATGTGCTATACCATGTAAAACGGGATCATGAAAGGAACATTCAAAAAGCAACTCATGTAAACACTTTAATCATTTCATTGTCTTATTCAGATTAAGGCAAATAATTCGCTAACTGATGTCCATGTAAACGTAGGCAATGACTGGCTAAAAATCTGCAGAGCACAGATTCTGTGTGGGCCTACAGTACTTCATTTCTCATACATTCCTTTTCTTTTCGGCTTAGTCCCTTTATTAATCTGGGGTCGCCACAGTGGAATAAACCGCCAAATTATCCAGCATTTGTTTTACGTAGTTGAAGCCCTTCCAGCCGCAACCCATCTCTAGGAAACATCCATACATCCATCACACTCATACACTACGGACAATTTAGCTTACCCAATTCACCTTTATCGCATATCTTTGGACTGTGGGGGAAACTGGAGCACCTGGAGGAAGAACACGAGGAGAACATGCAAACTCCACACAGAAATGCCAACTGACCCAGCCGAGGCTCGAACCAGCGACCTTCTTGCTGTGAGGCGACAGCACTACCTACTGCGCCACCATGTCGCCCGTGGGCCTACTTATGAGCAATAAAAAAGTCTGTGTACTTGTTTACAATAAAGTTCTGCGTATATTTGAATCCCCTCACATTAGTCAGGGTAGGTGTCTGTTGTTTTTGCTGTTTCCAGTAAAAACACATTACTAACAGTGGTAAGGTAATTTCGATAAATCTCCATTTTGAGTTATGCTAGATCAGGACTCACCTCGACATTCATACTTGAGATCAGAGAAGTAAACCAACTCCTGGGAGAAGACGAACAGTCCTAATCTTCCTCCTGCAAATGTTTGATCATAAACTGGTCCTGAGTCTGCCATGATCTGTTTCCCCTCATAAACCACCACTCTGGGGAAAACAACACAGATTGGTTCACTCTTCATTCTTACAGGAAGACACTTTAATCTTGGTATTAAGATGCATTTTTTTATGTATGATTACAAATAGACAACATTCATTCATTTTCCTTCGGCTTAGACCCTTATTTATGAGGGGCGGCCACAGCGGAATGAGCCATCGTGCTGCCAAATAGACAACACACTAAACAAGCACTAAAATGTTTTGAGCCTGTCAGGTTTCTATCCTTTTCAGAGGCAGTTGAAAACAGTGTGTACTGCACCTTTTATAGTATAGAGCGGGGGTGCTCAACGCTGTTCCTGGAGATCTACCTTCCTGCTGATTTCAGCTGCAACCCATATCAAACACACCTGTCTGTAATTATCAAGTGCTGTTCAGGTCCTATTTAATCGGTTCAGGTGTGTTTGATCGGGGTTGGAGCTGAACTTTAAAGGAAGGTAGATCTCCAGGAACAGGGTTGAGCATCCCTGGTATAGAGTGTAAAGCAGGGATGTCCAAACTCGGTCCTGGAGGGCCGGTGTCCTGCAAAGTTTAGTTCCAACCCCAATCAGACACACCTGGGCTAGCTAATTAGGCTCTTACTAGGCTTTCTAGAAACATTCTTGCAGGTGTGTTGAGGCAAGTTCGAGCTAAAATCTGCAGGACACCGGCCCTCCAGGACCGAGTTTGGACATCCCTGGTGTAAAGAAACACCTACTCTTAATTCTTAAACAAGACATGCTGTTGAAGCACACTAGCTAGACTGTATTAAAACTTGCCATCTGAAAGTGTAAGCTAGGTTATAGGCGAATAAATGTTAAAATCATTTATTAATAGGTGGATAAATACTAAAAGCAAAACGCTTTGGTTATCTGTAGCAATAGTTTAGTTTAATAGTTTAATCTAAACTACTGGCCTTCATTGACTTTCATTCGCAGTGCATAAAACACTTGCTTTCAAGCTGCATCTAGCTTCATTCTCAAAATGTGTAGTTTATCTGAAGAGATTTATACAACTATATAATATAAGATGACCAGGGATACAGTCGTCTCTTCATACTAGCAAGCGTTGTGTTGTCTGCCTCCTTTTACTCTATTTGTTTACTTTCATATATTTGCACACATTAATTTTGGCCAATGGAAAAGCAGTTTAGGAATTACAGTCAGTAACACATCTGGCCATTGAGTGATGTGGATGCAGTGGTGGAAAGAGTACTGAAAAATCATACTCAAGTAAAAGTACCATTACTTGCCTAAAAATGTAGTGCAAGTAGAGTAAAAGTATCTGTTGTAAATATTACTCAAAGTATGGGTAAAAAGTAGACATTTTAAAAGTACTCGAGAGTAGTGAGTAGTGAGGATTACGCTATAAAAAGCTTATGTAATTTGTGAATGTGTGTAAACGTAACATTCTGTAGTGCATAGTTATTGCCCAGCCGGCACATAATGATGTCAGGTGACCAAAATTTAATGTCTAGCCAACGTCAACATTATTTTGATGTCAAATGACAATGATTTTTGGTTGATTTTAGGTTGTGTTGGAAAGTGACCTAAATCCAATGTCGAGCCAACATCTTAAACCAACATCATATTGACGTCAACTACCGAGATTTATTCGTTAGGTATGGCAACCAAAATCCAACATCAGATCGACGTCATAGTTGTAACGTCCACACAAAGTCAAGTTGATTTCAGGTTGGACATGATGTCGGCCTGACATTAGGTTCTGATGTCAACTCGATTTTCATTTCCAAACAGAATGCATTGTCACCATGATGTTGTTGACGTCTTATGCCTGCTGAGTGTTTAAGGCCATTTCGGTCATCATACAGTAAACATCCGCCATCTTCTTATCAGTGACATGCATCTAAACAGTCTCCGGGTCAATGCGTGTAAAGATTTTGGACATATTCTTGGCCATTTTTAATGCTTCCAAACAGTTTGCTGCAATCATAAATCGCCATGTCTTGAAGGTGATTCATTATGATGCGAATTACCTTCTATGTGCGATTTGATTGGACAGGAATCACAGGACTGACTTTTCTAATCCCCATAGACAAGAAAAATAAAGTAGTGACTGCAGGTTAAAGGAAAGTGGTGGAGTAAAAGTACCGATACAGCACTAAACATGTACTCAAGGAAAAGTAAAAGTACACATTCCTAAAACGACTTAGTAAATTACAATTCCTGAGAAAAACTACTCAATTACAGTAATTTGAGCATTTGTAATTAGTTACTTTACACCACAGTGGATGTTATCACACGACTGCATTTTGCTTTGTTTCAAATGTAACACTACTTGAAGTTATTCATAAAACTGTATTACACTCTTAAAATCATGATATAACACATATTATGAATATGAAGGAGATTTTATGCTTGCTTAAGACAGCTGTCATTAAGTTTCATTAGCTCAGTTGCCATTTTAAATGAAAATATGACATTATTTGTGATGTCTGTCATGACAACTTTATCAAGACCACATAACTTGTCTGTCATGATTGTCATGAGGCCATTATAGTTGTGTCATGAATATTTTTCTGTCAAAACTTTGTTCATTTTGTACCATGTTATTAATATTGAATTATGTTTTGATTACAAATTTAATGTGTACCACTGTAGAAAAATATTTATGATGCTGTTATAAAATTCATGAGTTATGTTATCTTGGTAACACACAGTCACAGCCATATCACCCCTGCAGCCCAAGACTGGTTACTCACTGAAGCTAAGCAGGGCTGAGCATGGGAAAACTAGATTGGGAAAACTAGGCCTGCAGGGGGCGCTCAACCTGTGGTCTGTGTGAGTCCTAATGCCCCAGTAAAAGTGAAGGGGACACTATACTGTCAGTGGGCGATGTCTTTCGGTTGAGACGTTAAACCGAGGTCCTGACTCTCTGTGGTCATTAAAAATCCCATGGCACTTCCCAAGGTGTCCTGGCCAAAGTCCCTCAATCGGCCCTTACGATCATGGTCTTCCAATCATCCCCATCCACCGAATTGGCTCTATCACTGTCTCTCCACTACCCCTATAGCTGGTGTGTGGTGAGCGCACTGGCGCCGTTGTCCTGTGGCTGCCGTCGCATCATCCAATTGGATGCTGCACACTGGTGGTGGTGTGGAGAGAACCCCCTCATGATTGTAAGGAGCTTTGGGTGTATGGCCATACACAATAAATGCGCTATATAAATACACATTACATTGGTAATGTTAAGTTGCTCTTGGTAATATCTTGATACATCTCAGATGATCTCATCATCTTAAGTTAATGACACTTGACAGCAGTTATTATAAGCATACGTAGTACCATCAAACATGTCATGTCATGGTTAAGAATGTTTCATGACAGTCTCATGAACACAAGTACAGTCAGTGTTACCGTTTCAACTAGTTTGTACCAGAGCAATCAGCGTGACGTGAAAACAAACTAAAACCACAGAAAACTGCTACAGTGTTTGAACCAAACAGCCAATCCACATGTGTGAAAGCGCCAACACTTCCTGTCAATCACCTGATGAATCCAGTCTTGGGCCTGTGAGTGAGGTGCCACCTGTAGGCGGTGTAATCCTTCCAGCCGATGTTCTTCGGGTCGTGCCACAGTGTGCGGACCTGTCAGATCACATGCAGCTATTAGTTTGAGCAAAGTCTGTCATAAACGCCAACATACAGTTGTAAAAGTCAAAATGATTAGCCCTCCTGTGAATTTTCTTTTTCTTTTTCAAATATTTTTCAAATGATGTTTAGGCAAGATATTTTTCACAGTATTACCTATAATCATTTTTCTTCTGGGAAAGTGTTTATTTGAGCTCGTTTGTTTTATTTCAGCTAGGTTTTAATTTCTTTAAAACTATTTTAACGTCGCTATTAACCCTCTTAAGCTATTTTTAAATATTGTCTACAGAACAGGGCGCCATGGTGGCATAGTTAGTAACACAATCGCCTCACAGCAGGAAAGTTGCTGGTTTGAGCCTCGGCTGGGTCAATTGGCATTTCTGTGTGGAGTTTGCATGTGCTCCCCGTGGTCGCATGGGTTTCCTCCCACAAGTGCAAAGATACAGTAGGTGAATTGGGTAGGCTAAATTGTCTGTAGTGCATGAGTGTGAATGGGTGTGTATGGATGTTTTCCAGAGATGGGTTGCGGCTGGAAGGGCATCCGCTGCATAAAACAAATGCTTGATAAGTTGGCGGTTCATTTCGCTGTGGCGACCCCGGATTAATAAAGGGACTAAGCATGGTTAATGAGGATGTATATAACTCCTGTGAAACTTCTTCATATGTCTGCTAATATTCCAGATGTGTGCTCTAAATGTTTGGATGATAAAGGTACACTATATCACTGCCTCTGGCAATGTCCTAAAATACAAAAGTTTTGGAGAGAGATAACTGAATGTATGACAGACATGTTTAAAATTAAAATCCCTTTAAATGCTAAGCTCTGTATACTTGGTTTGTATCCTATGGAACTTACAATTGGAAATACAAAAATTTTGGATTTTGGTCTTCTTCAAGCTAGAAGGGCTATTGCTATATACTGGAAACACATGGATGCCCCATCCATAGAAATGTGGAAAAAATAAATATTGAACTGTATTGGACTGGAGAGACTAACTTATATCATCAAAGGCAAGCAGAAAGACTTTGACTATCTTTGGGAACCTTATATGAATATTATGTAAATTGTGTGTTTGGAAACATGTAATTTTTAAAAAATTTGTTTTTATTTATTCATTCATTCATTCATTTTCTTTTCGGCTTAGTCCCTTTATTAATCCGGGGTCGCCACAACGGAATGAACCGCCAACTTATCCAGCATTTGTTTTACGCAGCGGATGCCCTTCCAGCCACAACCCATCTCTGGGAAAGTTTTTATTTATTTATATATTTTATTTTATTATTTATTTATTTTTATTTATTTATTTATTTATTTTAAATTTATTATTATGTTCATATGTATTATTATTATTTATTTATTTGGCATGTTATTTGAATGTGTATATGCATATATAAGAAGGGTGTGGATATGTGCCGTTTAGGCTGCATTGTTGTTGTATGCCTAGTTGTTGGGGGAAAAAGGGAAAAATCAATAAACATATTTTGAAAAAAAAATAAAAATAAAGGTACTAAGCAGAAAAGAAATGTCTACAGAACAAACCATCATTATGCAATGGCTATTTGCCATAACTTGCGTAATTAACCTAGTTAAGCCTTTAAATTGCACTAAATATCTAGTATAATATTATTTACTGTCATCATGGCAAAGATGTGAGTTATTAAATGAGTTATTAAAACTATTATGTTTAGAAATGTGTAGGAAAACTCTCTGTTAAACAGAAATTGAAGGAAAATATAGAGGGGGGCTAATAATTCAAGAGGGCTAATAAGTCTGATTTCAACTGTATGTAATATCTGATCGGCCTGACCTGTCCAGGTGTGTCTCCAGTGTGCCACAGGGCATTGCGCAGGTGCTCTCCTGTGCCCGTGGTAGAGTTGACCACTTTCAGAGAAACCCCTGAGATGCCGATGGCTTTTGAAGGATTGTCCTCCCAGTATGTCTGCGTTATCTGCTTCCACATTACCACATAAAAGCGGCCGCTGGACTGATAGCCGAACACAAAGCCAGCATAATCGTCATCTCTGTCTGTGTTGACGTAGAAAGTGCCACTGAAATCCACAGCGTTGAATTCGTCGAAGCCTGAGGAGCGATTTTAAATGTTGAAGGACGTCTTTAGCGACGTCATGGTAAAAATCACAAGCAGATGTGCTGCTCTGAAAGCTCTCATACTCACCCACTGCAATGCCAGGGTCCGAGTTGGCGGTCTGAACGAGCTCTTTGCCCTGATGTCTGACCACCCAGTTGGGATCAATTTGCGCAGTTCCTTTGGGATCCAAATGCACCATCTGAAACTTGCGAAAGTCTGTGCTGCTGATGGCGTCGTTCTCAGGACACACGTCCATAAAGTCTGGAATGTTGTCGTTGTCAAAATCGTCTTTGCAGGCGTCGCCTCTTCCATCCCCTGTGGACAATGTTAAAAAAATGTTTCGTAATTGATAGCAGATTTGTTAAATTGGTTAAATATGGCATCCGCACACTTTTAAAGAATTATTCATAACAAAAAATATAATTTTGTAAAATTTGGAAAACAGAGAAAAACAGAGAAATATATTATATTATATTATATTATATTATATTATATTATATTATATTATTCCTTCATTCGTTTTCTTTTTGGCTTAGTTCCTTTATTAATCAGGGGTCATCACAGCAGAATGACTACAGCGGATGGCCTTCCAGCTGCAACCCATCACTAGGAAAAACCTATACACTCTCATATAGAGTGTATAGAGGATAAGTTGGTTGTTCATTCCGCTTTGGCGACCCCTGAGTAATAAAAGGACTAAGCCGAAAAGAATATGAATGAAAGATTGAATTTTTTACTTTTTCATAATGTAAAATTTTTACTGTTCAATTGGAAAATCTTAATATTTATATCATAATATAATTATTTAATGGTTAAAAATAATTACTGTTTTTCTTATTTATTAAAATAATTTATTAAAGTATTGATTTCATAATTGTTAACGTTTTCCATTCATTTGTATCTTCAATAAAATGACTGAAATGTGTTAACATAATATTAATTATATTATATTACAATAAATATATTATAATGTCTATATATTATTCATTCATTCATTCATTTTCTTTTCGGCTTAGTCCCTTTATTAATCCGGGGTCGCCACAGCGGAATTAACCGCCAACTTATCCAGCATTTGTTTTACGTAGCGGATGCCCTTCCAGCCACAACCCATCTCTGGGAAACACATTCACACATTCACACACATACACATACACTACGGACAATTTAGCTTACCCAATTCACCTGTACCGCATGTCTTTGGACTGTGGGGGAAACCGGAGCACCCGGAGGAAACCCACGCAACCACGGGGAGAACATGCAAACTCCACACAGAAATGCCAACTGGCCCAGCCGGGGATCGAACCAGCGACCTTCTTGCTGTGAGGCGAACGTGCTAACCACTCGGCCACCGTGGCGCCCTCTATATATTATATAAAATAATAATAATAATGAAAAATATAATAATGTAATATAATACACATTTTTATATCTAATCCATAATATACTTCTATAATATTTAATATATAATATTTAATCTGAAAAACATTGTTATAGTATAATATAATTATTTTATGGTTAATAAACATTACTTTTTGTTCTTGGTTTTATTATATTTATATTATTATTATTAACATTTTCCATTTATTTAAATCTTTATCAACATTTCTGAATTATATTATATTATATTATATTATATTATATTATATTATTCATTCATTCATTCATTTCTTGTCGGCTTAGTCTCTTTATTAATCTGGGGTTGCCACAATGGAATGAACCGCCAACTTATCCAACATTTGTTTTACGCAGCGGATGCCCTTCCAACCACAACCCATCTCTGGGAAACATCCATACATTCTCATTTACACACATACACTACGGACAATTTAGCTTACCCAGTTCACCTGTACCGCATATCTTTGGACTGTGGGGGAAACAGGAACACCCGGAAGAAACCCACGCGAACAAGGGGAAAACATGAAAACTCCATACAGAAATGCCAACTGACCCAGCCGAGGCTCGAACCAGCGACCTTCTTGCTGTGACAGCACTACCTACTGCGCCACCGTATCGCCCATATTATATTATATTATTCATTCATTCATTCATTTTCTTTTCGGCTTAGTCCCTTTATTAATCCGGGGTCGCCACAGCGGAATGAACCGCCAACTTATCCAGCATTTGTTTTATGCAGCGGATGCCCTTCCAGCTGCAACCCATCTCTGGGAAACACATCCATACATTCTCATTCACACACATACACTACGGACAATTTAGCTTACCCAATTCACCTGTACCGCATGTCTTTGGACTGTGGAGGAAACCGGAGCACCCGGAGGAAACCCACGCAACCACGGGGAGAACATGAAAACTCCACACAAAAATGCCAACTGGCCCAGCCGGGGATCGAACCAGCGACCTTCTTGCTGTGAGGCGAACGTGCTACTCACTACGCCACCGTGGCGCCCCTATATTATATTATATTATATTATATTATATTATATTATATTATATTATATTATATTATATTATATTATATTATATTATATTATATTAAATTATATTATATTATATTATATTATATTATATTATATTATATTCACACACACATTTCAATAAAAGGGGTTACAAAAATAGTCTAGGAAACTTTCATCTCTCTTCTCCAAGCACAAAGCAGTCTCAGCTGTCTTTTCACGTCGTGTACATTAACATGTGACTGACTTCATATGCGAAATCTATTAAATCCAGACTTTAGCACTGAAATATGAGGGAAAAGTCAAGTAAGGGTTTGCACGGATGCCAGCTCTTACTGATTTCCTCTGTTTTAACGGTAGTTGCCTTTCTCTGCTTGGAACCATCTTGACTTTATCCAGTAAACAAAACATAATGAGGTGTGAGAAGTATGTTAGAATCCGACAACTTCCACCTCCAGCTGTAACCTGTTTTCATTTTCCTACTAACACGCACGGTAAAAAAAAACGGTAGCTTTAATGAAATGTGGCACAGTGGGGCAAATAACACACACTTCACCAACCACCAACCACTTCACCAACCAGCTGTGAGAGTGTGACATCATTTTCCTTGACCCTGGCTAAAGCAAAGGAAAAATTCCCGTTATAAATATGTCTAAATCTTGGCTAAAAATCAACAGACTGAAAACGGCTGGCTCTGATTTGTATTTGTAAACTTTTTTAAGCCTTCTTCGAGCAGGTACAATGTGAAGCTATCCCTAATGACTCACTAAATTTCTATATAGAGCTATATAACAAACAGAAGTACTGTATGTGTGCTTGTTTGTGAACCTACATTAACGGTCAGATGTTTGGGATCAGATATATTTTTTGATGTTTTTAAAAGAACACTATTTTACTGATCAAGACTGCACTTATTTGATATGAAATATAGTGAAAACTGAAAAATTATGAAATATTATAGGAATTTAAAACAGACGTTTTATCTTGAACATTGTGGTTTATTGCTGTTATTTAAAGTTCATTCATTAATTCATTTTCTTTTCGGCTTAGTCCCTTTATTAATCCGGGTTCGCCACAGCGGAATGAACCGCCAACTGATCCAGCATTTGTTTTATGCAGCGAATCCCCTTCCAGCCACAACCCATCTCTGGGAAACACATCCATACATTCTTATTCACACACATACACCACAGACAATTTAGATACTCAATTCACCTGTACCGCATGTTTTTGGACTGTGGGGGAAACCGGAGCACCCGGAGGAAACCCACGCAACCACGGGGAGAACATGCAAACTCCACACAGAAATGCCAACTGGCCCAGCCGGGGATTGAACCAGCGACCTTCTTGCTGTGAGGCGAACGTGCTACCCACTAGGCCACCGTGGCGCCCTGATTTAAAGTTGCATAACTCAAATCATTAATAATATAAGATCTTTTGGAAATTATTAAAATATGATGATGCTCAAGAAATATTTTTAATATTATTATTATTCAGTCCCTTTATTAATCCGGGGTCGCCACAGCGGAATGAACCGTCAACTTATCCAGCATATGTTTTACGCAGCGGATGCCCTTCCAGCTACAACCCATCTCTGGGAAACATCCATACACACTCACACTCACATATATAAATACACTATGAACAATTTAGCCTACCCAATTTACCTATACCACATGTCTTTGGACTGTGGGGGAAACCGGAGCACCCGGAGGAAACCCACGTGACCACAGGGAGAACATGCAAACTCCACACAAAAATGCCAACTGACCAAGCCAAGGCTCGAACCAGCGACCTTCTTGCTGTAAGGCGAACGTGCTACCCACTATGCCACCGTGGCGCCTATAATTATTAATATTATTTTTATTATTATTATCTGTGCTGAAAAGTGTACATACATTCAATTATTCTAGAGTGAAAGTGAATGTAAATTTGTTTTATGCAAATATATGCTGTATTTGTGGACTTTATTTTCATAAAAAAAAATAAATAAATAATAATAATCCAAAAAAGTCAAATGTATCACAGTTTTAATAAAACTTTGAAATAGGACAAAAGTGTTCAATAGTGATAATTATAATGATTAATCACAGTAGTAGGTCATGTGATGGATGTAGAAATTCAGCTTGGAATCGCAAGAATAAATGAAACGTCAAACTACATTCAATAAGAAACAGTTATTGTAAACTTTTTACAATAAACAATTTTACAGGTTTTACAGCATAAAACACAGTCTTGGTGTATGGAATTATTATAAATGTATGTCATCTAGCATGAAAATTATGTTTAAGACATATTTATGACAAGTTATGTTGTCTTGGTAATGCAAAGTTGTCATGACAAAGATGGGCTGTGGTGTATTAGTTTATGTCAAATTTTCAGAACAAATACATCTCAAACAATGCCATTTTTGCATTTAAAATGATATAACTGAGCGAATGACACTTCATGACAGTTGTCATAAGCAAGGCTAAATCTCATTCACATTCATGATGTGTCATGTCATGATTATAAAGGTGTCTTTACAGTCTTATGAACACCCCTGTCAACTAAAGTGAATACGCTTCTTAAAGTCTTTTGAAGTGCTTTGAAATGTTAATTTTTTATTCGATGTTTGACGTAATCTCAACTGCTAACAGCTAATAGCGTTTTGTTTTATCACCGCTCTTCCGGTGAGAGCGGTTGAGCTCAAGTGCATCAAATGAAAATCAAATGAGAAGCGTATTGAAGGGGGCGGGACATGTCAGATACTAAAGAGCATTTGATAGGTTAGAAGATGTGATGAGAAACTGTAGTGTGGGTTGACGTGAAAAACTGTTGATCCATTTAGGCAGAAGTGACAAACTACAATCCTCACATGTTTATATCAGTTTTATATCTTCTAAACATTAATTTTGTCACTGCTTTGGAGCACACTAGCTTTTAGATATCTTAATAACTAACATTACTGATACTAACGTCTAAAAAACTTTATTTTAATTTTATTCATATTCATGAATAAATTTCATATTTACATTCATAGTCATATTTATTCATGGCCTGAATCAAAATTGTGCTGACTTTAACTCTTTTGACCAGTAGTGTATCTTCTCACAGTCAGGAGAAACAAAGAATCACTTCTTGTGATTAAAAGTAATAGATTGACTCACCATCAGAGTCTTGTTGGTCTTTGTTGGGCACCAATCTGCAGTTGTCCTTGTCATCTGGGACTCCGTCATTATCGTCATCGAAATCGCAAGCGTCTCCTTTCCCATCTTTGTCGTGGTCGGCCTGGTTGGCGTTGGGAATGTAAGGACAATTATCCAGGCTGTTCTGGTGGCCGTCCTCATCAATGTCCTGATTGTTGTCGCACTCGTCACCGACTCGGTCATTATCTGAGTCAGTCTTTGAGAAGCACACAAATCACATTGTTAAACTGCTGCTCAATGTTGAGTGATGCAGAGTGTGTGTGCTTACTGAGCTGTTGTACCTGCTCAGGGTTGTGCAGCAGAGGGCAGTTGTCACACTGGTCACCCACTCCATCCATATCCGTGTCCTTCTGGTCAGTGTTGTACATGTAGGGGCAGTTATCATTCTCGTTCAGAACCTCTGCAACACACAAACATTGTTACACTGAGCTGAGCAGATTTGTTCATTATTAATGAATATTATTAATAATAATAATAATAATAATAATAATAATACAATTATTATATTCCCTATATTATAGGGAAAATAGTTTTTTTTAATCTGTCATTAAAAGTTTTTAAAAAAATATATATTTTACAATATTTTTGAGGACAAAATAAATTCTGGTTTTGAGTTTGTATTAGTTTCTCACCATCTCCATCAATGTCGACAGCACATGCGTCCCCTTCGCCATTACCATCTGTGTCGATCTGAGCAGGATTGTGCTCATATGGGCAGTTATCACAGCGGTCACCGACAAGATCTTTATCATAGTCAAATTGCCTGGGATTATACAGTAGAGGACAGTTGTCCTGGAAAATAACAAAACAAAGAACAAGCTTAGCCTATTTGCTGTAAAAAAACCACATGTATTTATGTATTTGTATCTATATAATTAAGATTAATGCGTACGATCTCATCCATGATTCCATCATTATCGTCGTCTTTGTCGCAGGCGTCACCTTGACCATCTTTATCAAAATCCTCTTGGCCTGAGTTTGGAAGTTTGGGACAATTGTCCTGCATAATGAAAGAAAAAAATATATTATTTCAATTGTAGGGAAAACAAACTCTTTAAAATTAAAAGTACACTGGTTAACATGTTTAAAATGACCATTTTTATTTATATTTATATTGATTCTACATTAATATTGGGTCGTATAGATACACTAGCGTTTAAAAGCTAGGGAAAATATGTTGTTTCTTTTATAAATATGAATACTTTTATTCAGCAAGGGTGCATAAAATTAACCAAAAATGACAGTAGACATTAATTATGTTATCATGTAAAAATGAGCACAAATGTTTTCTGCATTGACAATTATAATCAAATCAGCATATTAGAACTATATGATAATATGAGACTGAATCACTAGAATAAATTTACATCATTATAATTATAAGGATAGTTCTGATACCGATTATAGTATCACAAATACTCGCCAAAAATACTGCAAAACTTCTGCCACTGGTATCGAAGAGCATTTGAAACCATAAACCGATCTGATACCATTTTTAAATGAGACATACTGTATGCCATATATCTGTACTTAACAATGCAAACCCGCAGTCAGTTCATCTTCGCTGCTTTGAATGCAAACACAGGAGTTGTGCTTTGTTGCAACAACAACCATTAAAAAATGTTTTTGAATTTTAAGATTCAAAGAGATTATTTTTCTATATTATTCATAATGTTTTTTATATTTCTTTATTTTTTGCATTATATAGAGTTAAACTTTAAAACTTCAATAAACTTTTTGTCCCGTTCCGGTGTTGGATTTGTGGCTGAACTTCAGTAATTTTAGTAAAATACTAATATAATAAATACTAAATATAATCTAATAAATACTAAATATTACATAAATAAATGTTGTTTCTACAGTATATAGACTAAGCTTGTTCTTTCTTCTGTTATTTCCCAGGACAACTGTCCTCTACTGAATAATCCCTGGCAATTTGACTATGATAAATATTGTCTGAACTAATATACAGATAATATGTCTGATAATAAACATGTTGAATAATAAAAATACTCTAGTTGACTGTATGTATTTGTTCATGTTTTATTAATGGATATGTCTGAAGCACACCATAAATTTATTCTGTCAATTTATACAGGGCTAGTAGCATACACACAACACTTTCGACAGATACACACTCAGGTATCAGTTCAGTACTCAGAATCGCTGATACCCTGAGCTCAGGTGTTAGAATCGGTATCAGAAAGGGAAGAAGGGTATTGGAACATCAAAAATTATTATTATATATATTAATACTAATTTATTTATAGTTTTAGATATTTATTCTAAAAACAATTTAACAGATGTTGTGTGATTAGTAACATTTTTAAAGTTATAACAACATTGACTTGCAGCCACAGAAGAGGAAACATCTCTCTTACCTTTTTGCAGTGGTAGGATTGGTTGGCTCCACACACAAGGTTCTGATTAGGCCAGCCATCAAGGTCTGAGTCCTCGCCGCAGATGAGTCCGTCCCCAGCATAACCGATCTTACATTCGCACTTAAACATGGGCTCACTGAAGTGGCCGAGGTAAATGCACTCAGCAGACCTGTGGCAGTTGTGGGTTTTCTCCTTGCAGGGGTTTTCTTGCTCACACACCTAAAAAATAAACAAACACTCAACTGCAGTCCAATAAACAGAAGTGGGTCATCGTCTGAGGGGACAACTGGGAATAATTCTGCAAGGTCCTTAAAAGATGTACTATTGATAGTTTCCTACTATTTTGTTGATTTCAGCTGTGCACAATTGAGCAGTTTATTTGAAAAGCTATTGGATCAAACATCTATTAAATGTGAGGCAATTCTTTTCAGTCCTTTGTCAGTTTACTGCACTTGGAGTTGGATCTAAGCAAGGGATGCTTGAGGTTATTAGTTGTGGACATTATGAAACTTTTGGGCCCTAAATGAAGTAAATGAGTCAGTTTTCCAAGAAATCTGCAAACTGTATTCATCAGAGAAGAATGGGAGAATGAGCGCAAGATCCATATGCTTGGCCACCGTTTTCGGCACTAAAGATTTTTTTCCAATTAGGAGACTCAATGTTCTGTCCAAAATGTTTTGAAATACTGAGACTGTCACCACAGAGCAATCTGGGCAAAACTTTTTTTGCACACATTGTTTAAAAGAGCAAATTAAAGAGCGAACTGGTGTGATTTGATTTTGATCACAATTATGATTAAATCTGCTTACTGAAGCAAACTTCTCAGAGAAGTTCACTTCAGCAGGTAATTCTGCCAAACAACTATAGTTGAATGACAATGAGATAATGCAGTCCCGGCAGGATTTTGAAGGTACAATTTTTTTAATATATATATTTTTTATCCTAAAATTACTGATTTGTCATGACTTTTCTCAAATATTTCTCAATTATTGCTTCAATTCTTGTGTTTGCTGTGAAAATAGATGTTATCTTGGAAAACCTTCCAACAACCATTGGACTCACAAACTCAATGAAGGACTGATAAAAGGTAGATGTTACAGTGGGGCTCCTCTGACTTTAAATCTATTCTGATGATTTTTTCTCAAGATCAGGTGTCCATGGGTATAAACACAGACAGTAAAGAGCTGCTTTACAGCAGAAACTGAAATGTAATTCTAATTAAGATCAACTTTGTTTATCATTGTAAACCTGCTTGTTTTAAAGCAAACTACTTTCCCATACACATACACATTACTTGACTGGAATTTAAAAGCTGGTGCAAATGTATCCACATTATCTAGTGCCCATCTTGTCCATGACCACTTGATCACTCAAATTAAAAAAAAGAAATCTCCCCTCCCTCCTCTTTATTTTCGCTCTTATTGCTTATATTGCTTATATACATGCTCTTTTGATGCTTATATGCTGTTATATTTCTGTCATGACACCTCTCTGAGAGATTCATTCATTCAATTACTCCTTCATTCATTTTTCCTTTGCCTTAGTCCTTTATTTATCAGTGGTTGCCACAACACATTGAACCGCCAACTATTTTGGCATATGTTTAACGTAAGTGGATGCTCTTCAAGCTGCAACCCAGTACTGGGAAAGACCCATACACACACGCTTATACATTACAGACAATTTTGTTTATTCAATTCACTTACAGCACATGTCTTTGGAAACTGGAGCACCTGAAGGAAACCCACACAAATTTTGACGTGTTTGGTCTTGGCGGAATAGATCTGCTACGCTGCTGCCGCTGCTTTGATTAATGGATGTATGAGAGTGCTTAAACTATAAGCTGGAATGTTCCGTACAGAAATGTTCCCTGCGACGCAACTAATGATTATTGCTCAAAAGCTTTATCAATCAAGCTGCACAAAATACATTGTTTTATTTAAGGCAAACTCTTCTTATGGAGCTTTATGCCAGTGATCAATGATCTTTACAATCATTTAGCTTGTAATTTGCAGTAAAACATTGTCAACTGAAATTAAATATTAAATGTGATCTTTCCGGATAGAGAAAGCGAATTCCAGTATTGTGTGTAACATACATCAGACAGTCAGCAAACGAACTGTGGGCGGCGTGTAGGCGCTCTGTCTGAGGCTGAGACTGGATTCAGCCGAGCTAACGAGTCCACAATGGGAAACTAACACATTTAAATACTTGTGCAATAATCAATTCAATCTGTCTGTACACTGCATAACTGACCTGTTTATTTAGCTTGGCAGCCTCAACTCCCATTCCAAACGGCTGATTGCCTTTGTATCGAGGAGGGCAAGGCAAGCAGTGGAATCCTGGGTCTGTGTTGACACAACGCTGGGAATCACCCACTTTATAGCACAGATCGGGAACCAAGTCACACTAAAGGAACAGAAGAATCAAAGAGATACATTTCCTGAAATTGGTTAGCAAGAGTGCATCTAGGCACTATTTTAAACTATGGGTTGCACTTCCTGTTTGAACAGTAAAATATGCTTTTTTTGTTTCTAAAAATCTAAAATCAAGAAGCATTTTCTAGATAAGTGTTTGCTTTTAGAAATTAGACAAATAATAAGTGAGTTTTCCTTAAAACAAGCACACTAATCTGCCAATGGTATAAGCAAAATAATCATATTTCATATTTTAATAATCATATTTCATATTTCAAAAATATTATTTTGCTAACCCTACTGGCATATTGTTTTGCTTATTTTAAGAAAAGAAAACAAGACAATATTTTATTGTCTAGAAAATGCTGCTTTATCTAAGATTTTTTTTGATATTTGGATTAGAAAGAACTCTAGGTATGTTAAATTCTTAGGGTGTACTCACTCTAGACAATCCGAACCACACCCAAGCACGTTTGACCCCCATTTCCGAGTTCGTTTGACAAGTGTGAGGGTTCCGAATGGCCCTGGCCCGGTTGAAGGAGGTGTGCCAGAGTGCAGTTTAGTTGGGTTTTGGCGTGGTATACTTGTAGTGTCGGTGTAAAGCGTGAATTTGAAGACGTAACGTCATTTTTAAGGGACTAATTTATATGGATTTATTAATCATTCTTACTTTTGAATGAATGTGAACTCTCATAGTAAATTAAAGATGCAAAGCCCTCGCTGCATGTCAGCTGCACCTTCAGTAAACCTCCTATCCTAATACATGCAGCACGATGCCTTTCATGAACATTTATGAGCATCAAAAGGGGTGGATCTGCTCAGCAAAAAAAATTGACTGTGTGTCACTGCATCCCAGACGACTTAAAATAATACAAAACAATATAACTAAAGCAATCTCCATTGTACTGAGCGAGAGCACTTCTCTTCTGTTAAAGTGAACAGTCGCAACATCAATGACGTAAGCATGCTTAGGCTTGAAAGGTAAAATACAGTGTGAGTGCAGGTCGAGAGGAGGGGGGACATTCGTGCCAGAGCATAGTTCAAGACAACCATGCCTAGTGAGTACACCCTTAAACTCTAGGTCATTTTTTCTATTAAGTCACTTTAACTGATAAGATTGTGCTACAAATATTCCCTGCACATACCTACAGTAAGTGATAGATGCGTTTAACTTTGTGCTTTATTTTTATTTGTCATGTGATGTTACGCTTGGTATTTTAACCTGACATTAGTATCAGTGAAGATCATTTGAGTTTCTGTTTGGTTCCTTTAGATATTTTCTCATTTTTCAATATACATCCATGATTCAATAAACATCATGCTTGAGATTTTAAGGTTACTCATGATTTGCTTAAAGTTATTTGCTAATGTTATTAATATTCAAAAGATGAACTGTGAGGATTTTTTTTTTGTTTTAAACACTTTCTTGATTGTTTACTGGTTAACAGAATTTACTCCAATAATTCCAACAAAGCATTATGGGGTTATGAAAACTTTGGATAGCATGACTGCAGGATGAGTGTTTTTGATTTGGCTACGCTTTCCGTGTTGAATTGTGAGCAATGCAGTATAACAATCGCTTGTCACACGGCTCTAACTGCATTAGGGTTTTCCCAGCGCTCGTTCTCTTTGTACCTCATTGACATCCTCACACACTTTTCCATTGCCCCGGAAGCCAAGAGGGCACGGGCCACACTCCCACGAGCCGTCAGGAGAGCTGGTGCATTCAACACCCCCGAAACATGGGTTGGACAGACAACCATCTGAGGAAACAGACAATGAAAGAAAAGGGAAAGGCCAGAAGATTACTCATTGGATTGATATGCATTTCCGGGTGGTCACAGTGTGTGTTCACTGCAGTGTGTGTGCGCACTTGGATGGGTTAAACGCAGAGTACAAATTCCGAGTATGGGTCACCATATTTGGCCACGCCACATCACAACTTTCACTTTCACTTTACTTCACATTTACTGAACTCATACAGTACATAACTTCTTAGTCTAAAAGGATAAATTATTACAGTTAAAAATAATTATTTGTAATGAAATAATTTCTAAGTAAATTTAAAACTACAATCTATTTTTCCATAGTTATATAGATATTATTATGTAGTTTTTCTATAGTATACATTTATGGACCATAAAACCAGTCATACAATAGTATTACAGTCATAATTCATTTTCTTTTCGGCTTAGTCTCTTTATTAATCTGGGGTCGCCACAGCAGAATGAACTTATCCAACTTATCCAGCACGTTTTACACAGCAGATGCCCTTCAGCTGCAACCCATCACTAGGAAACATCCACACACACTCATTCACACACATACACTATGGACAATTATAGCTTACCCAATTCACCTATAACCACGTCTTTGGACTTGTAAGGGAAACCAGAGCCCCTGGAGGAAACCCACGGCAACACAGGGAACATGCAAACCCCACACAGAAATGCCCACTGACCCAGCCGAGGCTCGAACCAGCGACCTTCTTTAATTATTATATAGTTTTTAGTAAATATATAGACCATAAAACTTAAATGTTTTTTACTGAGATGTACTGAATAAATATCTGTGGAATAAATAAGCTTTTCATTGGTGTATTGTTGGGAAAGGAAAATATTTGGCAGAGAAACAATAAATAGAAAATCTGGAATCTGAGGGTTCAAAGAAAAACCCAAACACTGAGAAAATGACCTTTAAAGTTGTCTATATTAAGTTCTTAGCAATGCACATTACTAATCAAAAATTCAGTTTTTATTCATTACAGTAGAAAATGTACAAAAGATAATCTTTCCTTAATATTCTAAGGATTTCTGGCATATATTTTGACCCCTGCAATGTGTTTTTAGCTATAAACTTCAAAATAAGTCTATATTTCCAGGTCACGTATGTATATACATAAAATGTATATACATAAAATGTATTAGTAAATTATTAGAATGCTCAGGCAGTGTCCTTTATATTTTTAACAATGCATTCATGATCTATCGTTTTGCTGGTATCATTGCAGCTCATTTTATGTGTGTATCTTTAAGTGCAAATTATATTTTGAACACGTTTTATGGTTTAGTTCATTCGTTCATTCATTCATTTCCTTTTTTTCGGCTTTGTCCCTTTATTAATCAGGGGTTGCCGCAGCGGAATGAACCATCAACTTATCCAGCAGATGTTTTACACAGCGGATGCCCTTTCAGCTGCAACCCATCACTGGTAAACACCCATACACTTTCATTCACACACATACTCTACAGACAATTTGGCTTACCCAATTCACCTATAGCACGTCTTTGGCGAACACAGGGAAAACAACTCCACACAGAAATGTCAACTGAACCAGCCCTGGCTCAAACCAGCGACCTTCTCTGTTTCAAATAACATTTATCAGTCCTGAAACTAAAAACAATTTTTCGATATATATATATATATGTCAAGAAAATAAATATCACAAAAGTGGGATTCCCTGTGGCTTAAATAAACAATTTTGAGTCCTCTTGAAGGACATCTTTAACTAGGAGCATCCTTGCACCCAAATGGATGCTTATTTACCTTTACACTTCATTGTAATCAATCATGGTTTAAAAGCAGCATAAAACAGACATCTAAATGAGCAACAGCTGCTAGTTTTATTGTGACCAGACTGTGTTAAGGCCGAAAATTGAACTCAGCAACAATAAGGTGGTGTTAATGCTAAACTAATGTACTGTACTCTATGTACAGGTAACATACCGACAGGGCAGTCCTGTTTGTTACAGGCATTAGCGTCTACGGAATCTCCAGGGCATTTCTTTCCTCCGTACTGTGGACGAGGGCTGTTACACACACGTGTTCGTGTCCTCGTTCCTCCACCACAAGTGACGGAGCAGACCGCCCAAGGAGACCAGGGACCCCAGGCTCCATCAACTACAAGAAAAAGCGTATGATTAAAGGGGATTATTTTGGGAATCAGAAAATACAAACTGTCTGAAAAAAAGCATACCTTTTCATAACTTGTAGAAAAAATATTGTGCATAATCAGGTAAATTAAATTATGTAAAACCCTTCAGAGTATAGATATGAATAAATCAGGAAACTCGGGTGTGTGTAAGCGATGATAACGTAGATAGTAAGGAGAAATAATAAATTTGAGAAATAAAAAATCGATGGTATCTGAAGTAAAAAGCCACTGCAAATGGTGAAGTGTGACAAAGGAAACACTCAAAGGTGTATTTCAAGAGTTCAAACTTAGATATGCTTAGCGTTTATAGCAGGTTTGGCATACTGTCCCGGGAGAGAACCCTGAGCTCAGAGATACTTGAGCCCAATGCTCCTGCCCGTTCAATAAGCATATAAGGGGATCCGAGATTAGGTAGGGAAAAGGGAGGAAAAGAAGGAGATGGAGTGGAAGAGGGATTCTTCCAAAACGAAGATAGAGCAGTAGGAAGAAAACAATCAATTTATAGTAAGCATGGATCACTTTGATTGGATTATTACTGATTACAGATGAGCAGCCAGTCGTGCTTAATCATGTCACGTGCTCCTCTTGAATTTAGTTTATGAAGCTTCACTTAGAATTTTTTCTTTACACTAGAATAAAAAATTATTACTTCATGAAAAGGCCAAAAATTGTACAGGTGAATGATTTTGTACAGGTGTTCTCAGCTTCATTTTACAAGACTATGTTTAGTGTATACATGTAAAAGTGCTCACTTGGACAGGGTTTAGCTTCACACTTTTGCGTCTCTCTCCCACTGCCCTCACAGTCCTTTCCACCCAGCTGAGGGACAGGAGAGTTGCAGTGGCGAATCCGTGTGATTTGTCCTTCTCCGCACGTCACAGAGCAAGATGACCAGGGGGACCACAAACTCCATCCACCATCTTGACGAACTGGAATGAAAGTCAGAGTACTAGAATAAATACCACAGTTTTATACTGTTTGTTTACTGCCTTCAAGTCCATGAGAAAATCCCTTTTTGGAGTTCGGAAGATGAAATGATGATACGAGGTGTGTTTAAATTAAAATGATATATTTTAGATGTTAGTTTAAGTCTGTTAGTTATAAGGAAATCTAATAGCTAGTGTGCTCAAAAACAGTGATAAAATTCATGTTTAGACAATATAAGACTGATATACTGTAAACATCCAAAGCCTGCAGTTTGTCACTTCCGCTTAAATGGATCAACAATTTTTTTTCACATCAAGTAGATTAGATTCATCATACTTCAGTTTCTCATCAAATCTTGACCAATCAAATGCTCTCTAGCATCTGACATGCCCCGCCCCCTTCAAGACGCTTCTCATTTGCTTTTCATTTGATGCACTTGATCACAACCACTCTCACTGGCAGAGCTGTGAGAACAACAAAACACCATTGGCTGTTGTTGTAAAAGGGGAGGGGTTACTCTATGCATCACTCTGTCATTTTTCAGTTAAGATTCTGGCAAACATCATATAAAAAAATGCCCATTTCAAAGCACTTCAAGGGACGTTTGAGCAATTTTGGCCAGATATAAATGTTGCTCAATCTGCACAATACCATTCCAAAAATGTTCTTGAAAGTAAGTATCATTTGTATTCTGCAGGAATGCATTCAATTGAGTATAAAGGCATATAATGTTTTGTTTTTAACCCTCAATAAGCAGTGAAACAAAAACATTCATTAGAGATACGTTTTTTTTTTAAATAAGTCAATTTTAGGTGTTTACTAATCATTTTTAGTGCTATTCATGAACATCACAAGAAAAAAAATCTACAATAAAACAACTATGGACAAAAAACAATCTGTTATCTAAATTAAATGGATAAAATAGACCCTTGTGAGGAATGCAAATAAAAACAATGGTCCCAACGTATTTCCTGTTTTACGTTTTTAATTTCTAAAGCTGCTGAGAATACAAAAAGAGCCATATATTAATAAATAACGTTATAATAGCTGTTTTAACACGAAGTTATGATTGAATTCCCTCTTGTGATCGTTATGAAATAGTTTGATAACAGCCAAGAAATATTTATGGGCCAATGACATGACCACATTGAAATGTACTATAAAACAGGGCCAGTCAAGTAAAAAAAAAATGTCAGTGAAGACATTTCAAAGTTTTTTTTAACTCCTCAATCAGCAAAATAAAGAGCAAGAACATTAATTCGATCTGCATAATTGCTTAAATTACATAGATGTTTTGTGTATACGATATTTAGTGCTGTTTATGAACTTCACAAAATTTATTAGAAAACAAAACCTAACTAAGACCAAAAACCAAGTTTCTACAAGAGTGATAAAAGGTTAAACTTATATGTTGTGAAGTGTATTAATCTCATAAACACCACCCCTCTGACATGAATTGAAGGCTGTGATAAAGCAGTGAACAAACCTGCGCAAACAATGACATCTTTCATTTACATTAGTACGAAGCAGGAGATCCAGGAATGACACAACAGGAATCTCTGCCAGTAAACATGATGAAGCAATGACCACCTGGACCCACCACCTCATGCTCATCCATCTTTGAGTTTCAACATGGGAGAAACCTGATGGTTTATTCAGGCCAGCAGTGACACAATGAGCATTAATTGCATCTGCTCACACACTGTCAGCTGTATTCTCCTGTTGAGCACATGGGTATGAGTGCACAAACCCATAATATGAGGATTCATTTGATATAAGTCTAACATGTACTATTATGCATAATTACTTACATATATACAGTTGAAGCTCTCCTGAAAAATTATCTAGATTTTTTTCCCAACATTTCTAAACATAACAATTTTAATAACAAAATTTTAGTAACTGATTTGTTTATCTTTGCCATGATAACTGCATAATATTTACTAGATATTTTCAAGTTACTAGTATTTAGCTTAAAGTGCCATTTAAAGGCTTAACATGTTTAATTAGGGTAACCAGGCAAGTTAGTGTAATTAGGCACGTCATTGTATAATGATGGTTTGTTCTGTAGACAGCCGCAAAATAATATTGCTTAAGGGGCCTAATAATATGAACCCAGGCTCATGGACAGTGTGAAATACATCCCAGGAGGTACGTTTTTTTGCAGTTTTTGTTTTTGTGAATCCACCAGAGGCCGATGTGTACGCTTTTTTAGATGTCAAATTTATCTCGAGTGCCATTCATGCCTGCTGTTCTTGCGTAAATCCATCAGAGGCCTTAGTTGACTGAATTACTTCTAGAAAAAGCCCTGGTGGGTGCCTGATTTTTACTACGTTTTCAGATCTCAGCACGTTCTCACCCTGTTATTTACTTATTTATTTTTTGCCTTTTTTTGGAAGGTTCTTTGCTGGACTCAAATGCCATCGAAAAGCTGTCTACACGGAGAGGTCAGCTGGTAGCACGAAAAGAAACAGAAACCGCCGGCGATCATTTTGAAGATGAAATGCAGCCATACATTCTGGCTACATAATTCGCGCTGTCCAGAAATGTAGAACAGGGTACATTTTCACAATGAGCCTGTGTTGCAACATATCGACCTTAAAATAATTTAAAAAAAAATAAAAACTGCTTTTATTCTAGCCTAAATAAAACAAACAAGACTTAAACCAGAAAAAATATATATTATCGGAAATATTGTGAAAAAAGCTAAGTTAAACATCATTTTATAAATATTTTTAAAAGAAAAAAAATTCACAGGAGGGCTAATAATTTTGACTTCAACTGTGTAAAATTTGGAGCAGTAAGTGCAACAAAGGCTAATTTGTCCACCTCTGTCCAAAATAGCAGCCGGTAACATTTGTCATTTATAAAAAAATCCATTTGAGTCAGCTGTAAGCCAGAGTTAGCCTTGGTACACCACAAAGAGCCATATGCTGCTCATTAAAACCTCACCGAGCTTGAGTGATGAATACCAGCTCGTTCCCTGGCTGATGGAAAGCAGTTTATCTATTAGCACAAGATCTATAAATATTTACAACCGATGATGAAAGAAAACACCCATGTTGTTACAAAACCTGCCACAAAACCAGGTCAGTATCATGTCACATTCTTCAAAGAAATAGCTTAAAATCATTGTTTGCTCAGTGTGACAAATAGGATTTTAGGTGATGCAGCATTCAATCAGTAGCAATAACCAATTTGATGAAATGTAGATAACAGTGCTAGGCAAGGTAAAATGACCACTTACTTTGTAAGCGTTCGTTCAACTTTCTGCAAAATCTGTTGTTATTAACTTTACAGTCCTGTTTGAAATCAGTGATATCTGGTTGATATGGCCCTCTCTAAAGGCCCAGTTGAACCAAAGATTTTCTCATAACTTTCAAAAGTTGTTCCAGAGCATATGGATTTACTTCTGAACTGAAGAACTTAATAAGAGACATTTATACAGATTGGAATTGTTGCTATTTTTTAATCCATTAAAGTAAGACAAAACGGAAGATTTTAAACTATTTAAAGGGCACAATAGCATTATAAATTTGATCCATATTTTTTACGCTCTTTATATAAGCCTTATATTAGCTTGTACATATAAACAAACTGTATAAACTATGTTGTACCTATTTAAACTTCATGGTAGTTTTTACCTGAAATGGCCACTAGTGGCAGTAGAAGACAAATCTTTAGTCCTTTTTACACAAATTATGATAATGGGGCAGATTATTGATGAAAAAAATCTTGCAGTTCCTTTATTTCAGGTCCATTTTGGATAAACTAAATGCATCATGCACTCTACATTCAGATTTTAAAGTGTATCAAATCGTGCAATCCCTGCAGGAACAGGACATCAACATGACGTCAGATTTACATTGTACCCCAACGTTGTGTGATGTTGCATTTTGTTTGGAAAAATGAAAATCAGGTTGACGTAAGAACACAACATCAAGCCAACGTTAATGTCCAATGTCAGACAGATGTTGCATTTTGGTTAGTTACCAACACAACCTAAAAACAACAAAATATTAATGTCTAATGATGTTGCCTTGCCTTGCCTTGCCTTACCAATACGACATCTTTTAGGCGTTGGATTTTGGTTGACATACCTGACAAATAAATGTCAGTATTTGACGTCAATATGACGCTGGTGTAAGAAGCTGGCTTGATGTTGGATTTTGGTGACTTTCCAACACAAGCTAAAATCAATCAAATGTCAATGTCATTTCAGGTTGTTATTGGATGTCAAAATAACATTGTCCTTTAATGTTGGCAACTTAAATCTAACCTAATTTTAACGTCTTGTGACTTCATTCATTCATTTTCTTTTTGGCTTAGTCCCTTTATTAATCAGGAGTCGCCACAAATTGCTCGAACCAGCGGCCTTCTTGCTCTGAGGCTACCCACTGCACCACCCCTCTGCTGGAATGACTTTGTAATATTCTTTTGTAGGCACATGTACAGTTTTTCAATGAGCCTCAGTTGTTTGCGACTTTCATTGTGCGTTTGCATCTTTTTGAAGCATAAAGCTCCCATTGTAATTAAATTCAAAGAGCAACCAATATAACCTTCATTTGACTTGTATGGAATAAACAGTAATTCAAGTATGTTACAACTTAATGGCCAAATTCTCATTTTTGGACAAACTATTCCTTCAAAAGCTCAAAACAACAAAAACAACAGCCAAAATGTGTGCTTTTCCCCCATAAAGATTTAGAGATTCTGGCTGGAGCTAAATGTAGAATCCACTTTTTGTAAGCTGATTCTCTTTCTTCCATTTCATTATTTTTAACAGCTGTCTAGATAATGTGACGGTGATGTCGATGTTACAGATGAGTGGATTATTTTTATTACTCTGATACACCTGAAACAAATCAGAGAGTCAACAAACTGCGCACTTGCAGTTATAAGGTGACGGACCGTATTTCTTAAAGCCACAAGCAACAGGATTCAGTCCAATACCACTCAAACCACTGTTGGTGTCCTTCCAAGACTTTATGGATAAAACAGGCAAAGAAAATGGCATTCGAAATCTCTATGACCAAAGAACAGGTGCTCAGAGAAAGTGCGCAGGTTATGTCTGCCAAACGAAGTCTTACCACGGCTGTCGCATTTTCCTAAACTGCATCTGCGGGTTTGGATAGACGGGCCACTGCAGGGGTTACTTGTGGCATCACATGACCTGCCCCTTTGCTGCGTGCCCGTCCCACACGTGACCGTACACTCCGTCCATTCAGACCAAGGTGACCAGCCGTCCTCGCTGTCTTTAGCTGTACACACAAAAAGCATATTTTGCACTAGTATCTTTGTGCAAACCTCACCCGAGTCTAACCCCACCACCACACCCTTCATGGTGCTTCTTGTTGCTGGTATATTTAAAGGCATTGTTTATTCGCCTCTGATGTTTTGGAGCTTAAGTTATACATGACATCATCTTTCTTAACCCACTTCAGAGCATGGGAACATACAGTAATGCTTGTTACTGGAGGATCATAAAAATGTGTGGTTGGCAAACACAAGCGCCTTCAAAACAATAACAGTTCTGTATTATTTGAGAAGAGAAAACATAGAGAAAAGCCTCTATGCATGCTGGCCTGCCACTCATTCAAATAGACATGCAGAGAATACATATTTAAATAGTCTTTTTGTGTTATAATATTCACAGGCATAACATTTATGTAACACTTCTATCTGTAGAGCATTTTAGATGCCCTTATCCAAAATTTGTTAATTCCCATGACATTCCTGGTTATGCATTAAAAAAAAACCCCAAAAGTTTCCTAAGTTTTGAGGTACTGCTTAGTCCAATTTGAAGTTATCTTAACAGAAGTAAAGAGTAGCTTTAAGAATATCTCTGGAGCAGATTCTATATATATATAATCTGCTTCAGAAATATTCTTAAAGCTATTTTTTCTAATATCTGAAACAGAACACTGATTAAAATTGGAGACTCGTTCCGATAACTCAAAGTTTTTGAGTTATTGTACAGTTCTTAATTATCTGATGAACCATATTTAACCAGCAGCATAACTTTACAGTTTTCACTGACTTTGCAAAATGTTGATCCATTCTAAATTGAGTAAAAGCTCAGACGACAGGTTTCTGAGATGAAGGCCAAATTGATGAGCCTTTGAGCCATATAGCAAGAAAAGTTGGTCATTACAATTATGGGATTTTGAGAATTTCACATCTTTATAATGTCAGTAACTCATTCAAGTCCCCAAAAAAATGCCAATCACTCAACAGTTTTCATGCAGGAAAATTGGTAATGCTGTTTCTTGAAGATAAAATAATTAAGATAATGATATGGCGCTCCTGCAGCCCTGATCTAAACCGAAAATAGCTGAAAATAGACCAAAATGACGCTGCTCCTCTACACCAGTGTTTCTCAACATTCTCTTCACATTTTTCATGTGTCCTTGACCAAAAGACCTGAAAGACTGAAAGGCTGAAAGACCTGAAATGGTTGTGACAGACAAAGGAGACATCCAAAACATGCAGTGCTCGTGGTCCTCTAGGAACGTAGTTGAGAAACACTGCTCTACACTTCTGCACTGCAAAAAATGCTTTTCTAACTTCGATTTTTTGTCTTTTTTCTATTCTAAATAACTAAATAATATGCCAAATTTAAGCGAGTTTTTTCTTAAAACAAGCTAAATAATTAGCCAATAGGTTAAGCAAAATAATCTTCTCTAGCAAACATTTTGCTTGTCTAGAAAATGCTTCCTGGTTTAAGAATTTTTAGATATTTAGGGCAAAAACAAGTAAAAAAAATCTAAGTAAGCATTGTTTTCACTTGTAATCTTTGGTTTCTGGTTGAAGTGTCTCACTGTTCTATTAACATGTTACAGCCACAACTATCATTTCT
The DNA here is from genome assembly GCA_903798035.1 of Danio albolineatus. Lineage (NCBI taxonomy): Eukaryota > Metazoa > Chordata > Actinopteri > Cypriniformes > Danionidae > Danio > Danio albolineatus. The sequence goes on from CAIGQQ010037872.1 coordinate 249,174, forward strand.
TCAATATTTTTCTAAATAGTTTTATAAAATGTTCATCTTCACTGTAAATTATATTATTATAAATGGATTTCACAGTTCTTTCTGTGTGTTTCAGAACTCCTATCGATGTGAAAATGATATAAGTACCTGACAAATCAGCAATATATCAGAAATATCACTCACGTAGACACATCGGACAGCACTCGCCATCTAGGAAAGTGGGGCTGGCACATGCTACTGGCGGACATGTGATTTGATGGCACACGATCTTTGATTCCTGCAAGTTAAAGCCGGAAAACATTAAGGAAAATACTGCATACTGCTGTTTCTCTTTCATTCATCGCACGTCACAGTTCTTCCTACCTGACAGGTACACTTGGTGCAGCTGTCCACAACCCAGTCCTCCTTATCCTCAAAGAGACGTCCGTCTTGCCAGCACATGCGCTTGTCTTTGATGTTCATCATGTTTCCCAGCACCTCCTTCATCACGGTGTTCTCCTCAGTCTAACCCAGCAAGACAAATGGACAAGCGGTCAAGTGGAGGCAACGCTTCTGTCAATGTCTTCCACATAGAGATAAATAGAGGTGATTTAAACCACAATGGAACGAACGTGCTCCTGTACAGCTAGAAGTGAGAATGAAGTCCTTGACTCTAAAGAACAAGAGGTTTTATCATTGTGACCTTTTGACTTTGGAAATAACTTTGGTTTTCCAGTTGTCAGATCACTATTTTAACCAGTGGAAAATAACAAGGGAAGATTTCCATGTATGCGATGGTTTAAATGTTTGTGTTTTTCTTAATGTTTGTGAAAAATGTCTCTTATGCAAAACAAAGATATAAAAACACTTTATAAATTATTTTATATACTAATTATTTTAAAATGTAATTCCTGGGATAGAAAGTGTTAAGCAGTCGCTACTCTCAGCTTCACATTCAGAAATCGCTCTAATATGCTCACTCGCTCAATAAACGTTATTATTGTTATTGTTTTAAACTGCTTAATAATTTTGTGAGTAATATATCAACGCAGAGTAAAAATATGTTCTTTAAATAACATAAATAAATCTATCTTATTTTTGAACAGCATATCTACTGTATCAAGTCTGGCGAGCCCTTTAACACAATCTCTAAAAGAGCCCAAGAGACATTTCTGGCTGAATGCCATGCTGAAGTAAAATGTCCTCAAGTGACTTCTGATTTCAATGTAGTTTCCTTGTCTTACCATATATGCTTTGAATATTGAATGCTACTTTATCAGTCTTTGCCTTTTGTGTAATTGTTCTCTTTTTCTTTCTCTTTTTGACACCTTTACCAGAACTTGCAGTTCTGAGAGATAATAGCAAAAGGAAAAAAGAGCCATGAGTAATAGGTTGAGAAAGAGAAAAGAGACAGAACAAGAGACTGAGGGAGGGGAAAAGTACAAGAAGAATGCAAAAGGGAGGAAAGGTTATTCCCTTCTAAATGACACACGCAATAACACAGAAGCACACAGTGTGCTGATGAATTAATTTGTGCATGTGTGGGTGAGAAGTAAATGCATAGGTAGCAGCCATGAGTGTCAAGCTGTGAAACTGAACACCGCATGGTCTGGAAGAGCCTCTGGGACCCGCAGCATCCAGCGGCTGGATTTCCCAGAGATTATGCCCAGACTCCCTCATCGCTGGGAAGCTCCCAGTGGAGGATAAAGAGGCTGTTTAAACACTGCCAGACACGACTTTGGTTCCTATTCACACTTCCTATCTCCCTCTAAAACAAACCATAAAACCCCAGCCCACATCTTCACGTTTTCCACTGCCTCTTCAGCCTTGTTTTCCTTTAATGGTCCTGTTTAGACTAGGACTTTTGCTTGCATGGTCAGATGTTAAATATGTAATACAATTCTACAAATTATAGTTCGCCCACCAACCTGAGTTCCCCAAATAAAGTTTACATTTCAGATCGAAAAAAACTGATTCACCCGAAAGACATTCCACTTGAAAGACAAAAAAGCCCTCTCTTTTCCATGCAATGAAGCAGATTTGAGGTGTTCAAGTTGTTTTTATTGCACGACTTCAGAAGACTTAGAGTATAGCATACAAGTCGTATAGACTACTTTTATGACACCCTTATGGTGCTTTTGTGACCTTCATGCATGGGAAAACGGTTCTAATTTTGTGTCCTTTTCAAACAGATCTTTCAAACAAAGTGCGATAAATTAAGTAAAACTATTTACCAGGCCCAATCCCAATTCTGCTCCTTAACCCTTTCCCAATTCTCTTTAGCTTGAAGGTGTAGGGCTAAGAGGAAGGGGTAGATACCCCTTTAAATGGAGATTTTCCAGGACCACACTCGAAACCAAGGGGTAAGAAAATTTTCCAGAATACACACGGAAGTCAGGAGATGCACAAATTAGTACCTTTTGTCATTATTATTAATATTTACAACAAACAAGTTTATGTGTTAACACATTCATAATGGCGTTCGTGTTTTGCCGTCATGGTTTAAAAAAAACAAAACAAAAAAACAAAATGTTAAATTTCGCTATAATCCATGACATCAAAACTCCTGAATAGTAGTCCCACAACATTCTGTCACACGATGACACCTGAATACCCTGTCAGAAAAGTCTAGTGGCTAGAAATGACGTTATGTTAGTGTGTTTACATAGATGAATATTGCCACGGAGTAAATGCACAGTACAGTTACCTTATCTTGTTGCCACATTATGCTGTTATGATAACATGATATATGCCTTGATTTCTTAAAGATAAATAACAAAAAATAACGCAACTGGAATAACGACAGCAGTCGATGAAACATAAAACAAGAGATCGTGATGACATATGATGATGTGTGCAGGTGTTGTAGTGCTGTCCCATTTCTTAGGGGTACATTTTGAAGCCCTTCCGCTTCACACTCTGTTTCCAGGGCCCAGGGGAAGGGGTACAAAAATAAAATCGGGATTGGGCCTTACCACTTTCTGCAAGCCATCGATGAGATTGCCCACGATGATGCGAAGACCTTTGAGCTCCTGGACCATGTTGCTGAGCTCTTCACAAGAGCGCTCGCAAACGTCGGATGCTATTTTCTCCTTCTCCCCAATGAAGTTGGTAGATATAGATGTACCGACAGACACAGATTCTGTTCTCTCATTAACCACGTTAACTTCCTCTGAAAGACAGAATAATGCAATAAATCAGAAACCACACTTGCATTTACTACCCAAACTCTATAACTTGAACCCCAAAATAAAAAGCGCAGGCAAAAAAACTTCAACACTTCTTAACATGAGCATTTATTTATTAACGAACAGACAAAACACGGCGGCAGTGTTTGAAATTTTATAGGCATGCGTGGATTATAAAACACTTAACAGATTTGCACATTCCACACCCCATACATTCATATATATCATTCTCCCTTTACATTTCTGACGTGAGTATAATAAATGTGCAGAAGTAACACTTAAAGAAAGATAGTAATTTTTTCAAAGCCTGTCTTGGAAAAGGAGGAAGGTGGCGGGGCTGGGGATACGCAACAGCAGAGGAATGCTGTCCATAATGCCAAAACTCCCATTAGATATCTGCAGCCATTTTGGGGTCATTTGTGTAAATTTTCTCCAGATTAATGGAGGACGGGAGACACTAAATCAGGGAGCCATGTTGTTACCTCCAGTGGTTCCTTTGAGACTCGTGCAGGGTTAGCAGCTTTTTAGAGACTGCTGAACTCGTTCAAATCTCTCGAGGGGCTTCAGTCAACGCTGGGAAAATAAGTGTGCGTGCATGTGTCTGTTTCAGCCACTTTCTAGGCAGCGCTTTTGTGCTGTTGAGTCGAGCTTTTATTTAGCAATACGTGGCACTCCTAAACTGGGGCACAAGAGAGTTTATAGGGACCTCTGTATTGGCATCCTGACGTTCAGCAGTTGGCATGCGTCCGTGTTGGCAATGCAAATGGAAGCCTTTCTGACTGCACATATCCTAAGCGCACTTATTCAATTGCAATTAAAGGAGAACTGAGGCAGCAGTGCTAGAGAAACACTCACAGACGCACTTTTCACACAAAGCTTAGTTTTGCAATGGTCTAGAGCTACTCATTTCAGCACACTCCAGGGACGAGTTTATTTACTTGTCTAATAGTCTGTCTCAGCATTCTTTTCTGCATTAAACTGCAATCAGGGCTCAGCAGTAAGCCGTTTAAGCTATACCAGTACTTTATATACATACAGTAGTTGAAGACAAAATGATCAGCTCTCCTGTGAAATATGAATTCTTTTTTAGATATTTTCCAAGTGCTGTTTAACAGAGAGATTTTTAAACATAAGAATTTTAATAACCTATTTACAGCAATGATTAATGTCTTGTCTTTGCATTGATGACATACATAATATATTTCTGGTTATTTTACAAGTAATTCAGCTTAAAGTGCAATTTAAAGGCTTAAATAATATAAGAATTCTTAAATTCATAATCAGATTCAGGGCAAATAATATTGCCATTAAAATTAACTCATAAGTTAATTAAAAATTCAAAAACTGCTTTTATTTCAGAAACACTAAAAGAACTAAGACTCTTTCCAGACGAAAAAATATTGTTGGAAATACTGTGAAAATTTCCTTGCTCTGTTAAACATCACTTGGGAAACATTTGAAAAACAATTCACATTTCAAAGAAGGACTAACAACATTGTCTCAACTGTATACTTGTCCTGGCAGAAAGTAATACTTCAGATTAGGGCTGGTTATTAATTGAACATTGTAACTCAATTACGATTAATGAACAATTATTATTATTATTTTTTTTGCCCCATAGTTCACTGACAGGTTTTGTACAGTAGTAAGAATGAGAGATTTTTGAATGAAGGGTGCATTACTTGATTTAAAAATAATTGAGGGAAACAGACACTATCTACTTTCATTTATTCATTCATTTTCTTTTCAGCATAGTCGCTTCATTAATCTGGCGTCGCCACAGCGGAATGAACCGCCAACTTATCCAGCATATGTTTTGCGTAGCGGATGCCCTTCCAGCTGCAACCCATCACTGGGAAACACACACACACTTCCATTCACACACACGCACTACGGACAATTTTAGTCTACTCAATTCACCTGTAGCGCATGTCTTTAGACTTCTGAGGGAAACCGGAGCGAATACGAGGAGAACAAGCAAACTCCACACAGAAATGCCAACTGACCCAGCCAAAGCTTGAACCAGCGATCTTCTTGCTGTGAGGTGAGAGCACTACCCTGCACCACCACCGTGCTGCCCGACACTACTATCTACTATCTCTGATTATTTATTTAACATTAACGTTGAACAACTAAAATGAAAACACACATTGCCTAAAACCAACAGTCACATTTTTCTTATAAAAAAGTAAAAATAAATAACTTTTGGAAACAAAATAAACAATTTTTCGATGTTTTTCATATTAAAATGAGAAAATAAGCAGTATTTCTTCTTAATAAAATAAGTCTTATATATCCTGTAAATGGGTGCCACGGTGGCGTAGTGAGTAGCCCGTTCGCCTCACAGCAAGAAGGTCGCTGGTTCGAGTCCCGGCTGGGTCAGTTGGCATTTCTGTGTGGAGTTTGCATGTTCTCCCCGTGGTTGCGTGGGTTTCCCAAAGACATGTGGTACAGGTGAATAGGGTAAGCTAAATTGTCCGTAGTGTATGAGTGTGAATGTGTGTGTATGAATGTTTCCCAGAGATGGGTTGCGGCTGGAAGGGCATCCGCTGCGTAAAAATATGCTGGATAAGTTGGCGGTTGATTCCGCTGTGGCGACCCTGGATTAATAAAGGGACTAAGCCGTCAAGAAAATGAATGAATGATATCCTGTAAATAATATTTTAAACAGTGCATATATGTAATTGTCTGTAAACAATATTTTAATGTAAATAATAATTTTATGGTAAGGGAAAATATGCCATCTCAAGGCATCTCAGCTTACAATCATCGTCAATGTAGTGCAAATGTGCCATGTGTAGTTACATTTTAACGAAGGTTGTGCCGAACCATGCGTGCATTTGATGCAGAAGTATAAATCAGCCTTAACAGAGCAGGGTCATGTGACTCCACATTGGAAGAAGGGAAAGTTTTTGAAAAAATTGACCTGGAAAAATTAGATTGATTATAGGTTCTGAATGTCGATTTTGATAATTAAAAAAAAAATGAATTACCTAGCCCGACTTCAGATGATACATTTTAAAATTATAAACTCATTTTATTTTTAATTTGATGTAAATACTATAATAATGTTTATTTTCCATTCAATTTTATATACTTTTTCTTTACACAAAAATATTAATTCATTCTGGCAAACAATGGCATCTAACGCAGAACATGGGGGATTTTCAGTTCCACACGTTCTTATGCTTCTAATAATGTTGTAAGTAAGTTAGACAAGATCTAATCTATTTTAGATAACAATATTGTGGTGCAAATCAGCACAAATTGAAGCATAAATGTGGAATGAATCATAGCAAACCATCATTAAACCTAGTAAGGATGGAGCAATGGAGCACTAGCCCACAAACAACAAGTGACTGCTTCATAAACTGGCCTGTAACTCTCTCCAGAAGCCGTCTGTTGAAGCAGCCAGTTTGGGATCTGACAATGTGCATGTGTAAAATTATGAGAGTGTACTTCTACCATTTTTCCACCTTCCCTTAAAGCATGCACAACCTGCCAATGTATATTAATATGACAATCTCTATCCTCTTTATGGCATGTGCAAACTGGTTGACCCGTACACCACCACACTAACATGAGCGTTTCCCGTAAACATGATGTAATACGGTCAGAAATTTCCACAGCTCTGATCTGCAGATTTTGTGACCCACTTAGGTGAAAGCCAGAAGAGCTTAAAATGAAAACTGAATCCAATGGAAAACAAACCAACTCTCTTAAAACAAATTTGATCATGAACTGCACAAATCCAATGGAGCTCCTGAAAGCTGGAACATTCAGAAGTCTGTGCATTATACGAGAGACTAATCCAACCCCTAAAACAGCAGTCCAACACAAAAACAAGCCAGAGATCATAAAAGCAGATGCTTCATGACAAATTTCAGGAACTACTGCAAGGTTTTCCTTGGCCTTTCTACTTCCAAGTTTGAAGATATATGAATTCTTACCAGGTTTGGCAATCTCACAGCCTTTGTTTCTCAGGATGTTTTCTATTGGTGTGTCAAAAAGGAACTGAACATTTTGCAGTAAACCCTGTGAGATGACAGAGATTGCAGGTCCGTTATAATGAAATTGAAGTCTTGTATGATTATTTTAAACAATCACATTTAAATTAGGGATGCTCTGACAAGATTTTTATCGGATAATACCAGTTTAAAAAATAACTGTTGGTTGATTCTGACACTGACATTTGTCTTTCGCTCACTTATTTGAAATTTTCTCATAAAAAATAAACTTTTATTTATACATTAAATTAGCTTATTAAGGTATACTTGTTAGTTTTTTGCTGCATCTTCAAGTTACTTTTATTGATTGGATAAATGTCATATTCAACAAGTCAACATTATTATTGCTATTCCTATTTTATTATCATTATTATTATTTTACAAACTATACTTTGCAGAGATTTCAATTTGTTTTGAGAAGTGTTTAATTAATTTACACAGAAACAAAATACACAAACAATATTGTTCAATATTGGGAAATCTCTTATTTTAATTTACAATAATGATAGAACACCAGAAATCAATGCTTAAAATGTCCTTAAATGGAAAATTAACTCACTAATTATGTCAGTGATCTTCATATTAATAAAATTAATGACGTATACATGTATCTATGGAAGAAACTAAAAGACCACTTGAAATACCTCAGTGTCTATATACTATTTATAGTCAAATGTTTGGGTAAAACATTATTTTAGCTTTATTCTTTTAAATACTGAAGATATTTTTTGAACAAATAGTTAAGAAAGAAATATTTGCTTTAAAAAACAGTTGTCATTTTCTGAATAAAATAAATGTATTAATTAATTAAATCTGGGGAGAAATCAGACCTTGAAGAATGACACAAATATTAACATATTTCTCAAACTCATTCCAAGTAAATCTATTGACATTACACTAGATTATACCAGGGGTGGGCAAACTCTGTCCTGGAGGGCCGGTGTCCTAGAGTTTTGCTCCAACACTAATCAAACACACCTGAATATGCTAAGCAGTGTCTTCAAGATCTCTAGACAGCTACAGTATGGGCAGGTGTATTTGATTATTTGGACACCGGCAGTCCAGGACCAAGTTTGCCCACCCCTGGATTACACATATTACATTATTACATTAGTAATCTATAAGAGACGTTCTAAAAGAGACGTTCAGGTGCAAACGCTTCTAAGTGCTGTGATGTCCTAAATTTTCTTTAATAAAATAAAATGATCGTTTATCTCAGCTTCTTATGTTTACATTCAGTTTTATTCAATTTAAAGGCACCGAAATGAACCAGTTCTTGAAATTACTGAAGCATATACTGTACATATGAATATTAATTTGGTTTATAATGGAATGAAGTAAAGATGATGTTCACAGAGAAGAGCAGGTCTTACCCTGAAGTGGTTTTCCCTGATAGATCCCTTAGCCACAAACATCTGGCTGCCCTCTGGACGCAGGAGCTCATAGAAAGGCTCGTCCAGGATCACGCTGTCTATGAGGCTGCAGCCGACATACAGGTGAGCGTTTTCTCCATGAACGTACAGCGAGATGTTCTTCCACTGCGAATCAGACAAGTCCACGTCCTCGAAGGACACCACATTCTGAGAACCCTTCACCATGTAGACCAGATCCAGCGTGTTGGCGCGACCGTTGGACACAATCTCAAGCTGACGGAGCCCACTGGGACCCTCCACTCCAAGCAAGGTGCCCCTGGAGCCCTTGTCCTGTCGCATGGTGGCCACAAACACAAAGCCCTCATTGTTCTGGACCTGTTTTAGGATCTGATGGAGGGCCGGGGTGCTCACAGCTGGGATGTGGTCAAAGCGGATGAAACGATACGCCGGTGAGTCCCAGTCGTGGCCCTTGAAGAGCTTGGCTCCAATCGTTTTTCTGCTGATGCCGCTGATTTTGAAGAGATCGAAGACAGATTCGTCTTCCACAAGACCATCTTTGAATGAGTCAACATATACGCATTTCAGCAAGTTGCAACTGATTATGTACACAAATCATTTTATTTGATTATTATATAAGCCCATTAAGCATTTTCAGGAAAGTATGACATCATTCATCTCAGGTCGAAAACAATGCAAAAGCTGTTTTGCATTTAATACCACATAGAGACTCTCTTAATGAATCAAACACAGATGTGCTTGAAGGCACAAAGGATAATGGGAGAATTGTGTCAGATGGACATCTCAAATTCAGATATAGAAATAACAGGAAAACAAATATTTATATGCCATGCGTGTACAGGTGGATCCTGGGTTTACCTTGAGGTAGTGCTCTGATACATAGTAACAGCAAAGGCCACAAGCAGAGATTACTCCTGAGTATCATAACTCCTTTAAAATACACAAACATATATTTTAAAAACACAGCATAAACATTAACAACCAATTTCATCCAAGATTTTCCATAGATTGCCCAACAAGACATTGCATGTTGTAAAAAAATGAGCAATTAGGCACGTGTGTGTATATGATAGATATACAGTGCTCAGCATATATGAGTATCCCTCACATATCTCTCATTTAGATTAATATTTTCTATAGAAAGCCTCACAATAGATAAGAGAAACAAAAAATGTATCACATTTTGTTAAAATTTTGTAGTTTGACATTTCTTTACCAATATTTCACATTCATTCAAATGTATTGTCTTCATATTTCTGTAGATGTTCGGGAGCTAAATATTATTTTATTAAATATATCTGTTTAATTAATCTGTTTTGTTCAAATGCACCAAAATAATTGACCCATATTCACAGAGAAATTGATAAAAATTGATAAAAATATTCATTTTCAACATGAGGTGTACTCAGTTATGCTGAGCACTATATTACATAACAGGAGTCTTAGAAGAGATACATTTTCAACAATTTAATGTACCTCTACTATGAAATTTTTATAAAGGTTTTACTTAAGATATGATCTTTCAGAGGGGATAATTAAACAGCTGTGGTCATGTGTTTGTTTTACACCAGACATTAAAAAGTTCACATATATTAAACACTAAACTTTGAAAATAATCTTAAAAATTAAAAAAAGAAAAGAAATTAAACTTTGATTTACAGCTGACAACTCTGTGAAAAGTACGTTAACATGCTTTTGCTAGACAATTTTAAAAGGTATTGAACCCTTCAGCAGGATCAATTGGGTTAAATATCAATGAATAGATGACTCTATGGTCCATACTTGAGAAATAATGTACAATTGACATCTCAAACACTTTAGCTAAGATGTCTTTAAAAGCGTTTAACTACAGCAGACTAGCAAAATAAAGACATTTACAGATTGCCAAGCAAGAAGGAAAGAAAGTGATTATTATTTCCTCTCATGAAATTTAAACTAGTCTAGGACGCCAGAAAGTAGACCTGTAGGCTATAAAAATCCGGAAAGACTCACCTGTTGTAACGTGCAATCCGGCGGAATCAGTACAAAATATTTATGTCCTCTAAGACAAAAATGTTGTAAATGTTAGGTGGGAAAAAAAAATCTTCTAGCAAATACGTGCCAAAAATCCACAGTCCCTATAACATCCACACAGTTCTTGTTTTCAGTTCAATGGGCTGGCAACTACTGGACTGAAGCCCTTTATACGGTTCAGTCCATGTCAGTCAGACTCGGATATAAAGCTGGACTTGCTGAGGGGGCTGAATTATATGATTCCCATCCTAAAATGTCATGCCGGTAGCCTACCAATGCAGTCAAGCTTTCAGTCCTGCCCTGCAGTGACGTAACGTTATATCTCCTCCAAGTTCTCCCAAATTCCCAGCCAGAGTCAATGAGAGGAGGAGCAGAGATGTGGAGGAGCCTGCCATGTGCGCGCGAAGATGCGAGAGATGAGACTCAACAGAGCAGCTCAGTCACATTCACGTAAAATAAGTCAGAAATATAGGCCTATATTTGTTTACATCTATATATTTATCTATTACACAGATATGTGTGTTTTCCTTTAATTAGTTTATTCGTTACTAAATTAAAAAGAGCTTTCACTTTTAGTTGATTAAAACTCTTTACATTGTATTCGTATTGTCCACCTGTCTAATATATCGACTGTAAACCTCTTTTTTAAATTGGAGTCTAGTTCTTAATAATAAAAGCAGTCGTTTGTAACGAGAACTCACTCTGAGACTGCACGCACTTCTGGGGCGGCAGGTGTGAATGAAGTGAAGCGACTGACAGTGATCTGTTGTGTTTCTTAGCCACTCGGCTATTGATCCACTTCAGGTTTTCCATTTCACATCACGACACTGATTGGACCTAAAATAACAGTTTTGTTTTCCTCTAAAAGACTGACACCAATGGTTGAGAGAGACTAGTAAAATCGAGACGATTAGATGGAGTTTTGTGTAGAATCGCGGTTTTCCTCTCGCCTTATTCGACGTTTCCACAGTGGTGTATGGTGTGTTCTCTAGCGGTCATGTTACTAACGTTACTTGTTTCACTCTCGGTTTCAATGGATCCCATTTGGCTTTATTAAACTAACGTAAGCTATTGTTGAAATTAAAATACGTAAAATAAAACAATACACCTGTACCGGTACTAGCCCTTGATTAAAGAAATCTGTGAATGTTTCTGGTTCCAAGAGGTTCTCTGTTAGTTGACTGTAAAAAAAATCCAGGTTGCCTTAAAATTTCAAGCTAAATCAAATTACCCTTATGAGTCAATTGAACTTATATCATGTTAAACTGACTTAAAACAGCTTGCGTAACTTATAAAATAAAATTAGATTTAAAATTAATTAAACATGATTAACTTAACATGATTAATAAGTTACAATGACCTAAAAATATGCCGTCAGGACTAATTGATCATATAATTCTTTACAGTGTAGTTATCAAGATGGTTTGTTTATGCAAATAAAAGGTTTCATAAAGTTTTGGAGAACATTCCTAGAATGATTTATGTTCTTATTATATTGTTATTAGAAATGAATCAACCTGCACTGTTTTGGGAAGTTTAGTTGTTTGTTAGTAAAATAAAATAAAATATTAACAACATGCAATATTTACAAAATTCTCTTATTTGGCTCCTAAACCCCTCCCAAATGGTATTCAAATGGCAACAATATAAGAATGTTTTGTGTTTGCTGTGTCCTTCGACTGTAGAAAAATGTAAAAAAATGTGTCTGTCATATTTTTGGGGATTTTAAGCATCTTAAACAATATTATGTACAATCAAATCGTTTTTATTTATTTCTTTTTTTTTTTAAGTTCAGGTAACAGGTCCCATTCGAGGGCAGGGTTTAGCCAACTGTATTCAGCCATGAGGGACAATCAATACAATTTGGCATCCGTTTTCAGGAGAAGTGAGACACACTTGGCATATATAATGAATTTATTTCACTATGGCTACAACTATATTTTATTAGCAAAGTTAATTTGGTCTTGATATAAAAAATTATGGCAACAAAAAATATTAGAAGGAAAACAGCAGTGGAGTTTGTTCCTTGCTTTTTTAGGTCGTTTTTCAGAACTTCATAAATTACAGATCCCTTGCTTTTGGCAAATCAAATCAAGATCTGATACAGTGCTGCTGTAATGTGATTTTTTGACACAAGCTTTGCAACTTTGGAAAGTAACTTCACTACAAATGGCACAAAAGCAAATCCACTCCATATTCCATTTCTACTCTAAGCCACACATAAGACATCCTAAACTAACAAAAGTGGAGAAATACAGTCCCAGTTCTGTTTCCAATGCTCTTGCAAAGGCATTGGAACAATTAAATATGTTTTTGTATATTTTCTCCATCTTATTTTTCAGTGCTGAAATAATCTGTTTTCTGTAAATGTCCAAGCCTTTTGATTCATTAAGTCCTTATAGTTTAAATCACAAAGATAAATAAACATGTTTTTACTAACCAGCAAGTTAATAACTATAGTCAAATCAACTAACAGTCATATTAAATTCACTAATGGCCACACCAGCTCTTGCATAAGTTGGAAATTTCAGTCCAAAATGAGTCAGTGGTATCTTCCCAGAAGAATAATCTAGCTTATTTTAAATGATGGAATTAAATATCATGTTTTATGAGCAGTAGATCGAAGTTGCTGAGACTTTTGCACAAAGTTATTGACGAAAAGAAAGTTATGTTTAGGGAGTGTGTCTGGAAAGGCGGGAGAAAAGCTGGTTTAGCTGCAGCTTCTGTAAGTTTATTTGTGTGTGTGTCAATCTAAGGTATCACATATATTTTACTAGCTCATGGATTTAATTTTGTGCTTTAAACGATGGGGCTAAATATGCACATACAATGGCAGTGTTGTCTCTAACCCAGAGAGAAGGACAAACCGATGATGACTTGATATCTTGTGTTCATACCAATTTCAAAGCTGGAGACAAATCTAACTCTCAATGTCATAATGGTCATTCAGTACACAAGCAAATATATTGCGTGACAAGACTTGATCATCTAAGGAAACTGCTTTGTCTTTAGTTATTGTGCCATTTTTGAACAGATTTCTTCTGGAAGTACCACTCGGCCAATTCAAAATACTTATTTTGCCATTTAATAGCAAGAGTTTGTCGGTCTCATGTGGTTTCATTCAAGCCCCAGAGAGTGATATTTCATCCAAAGCTGAGCAAACATGCACGCTATCAAAACACATCGCAGCTGAACATATTGAATATCAATTTGAATGTTGAAATCAGCTCTACCAGTTTCCATAAGCTGATTGTGTGCGTCTTTTTAAAAACTGGGTTAATGTGACAAAGACAAATGTGTCTTCAATAATACATCTCATTGATTTTTCTCTCATGCTAAAGGATTAGTTCACCCCAAAAAGATCATTCATTGACTTTCTTTGGCTTAGTCTCTTTATTCATCAGGGGTCACCACAGCAAAATGAACCGCCAACTTATCCAGCATGTTTTACACAGTGGACGCCCTTCCAGCTGCAACCCAGTACTGGGAAACATCTACACACTCATTCACACACACTACAGACAATTTAGCTTACCCAATTCACCTATAGTGCATGTCTTTGGACTGTAGGGGAAATCATAACCAGGAGGAAACCCAGGCGAACACGGGGAGAACATGGGAGAACTGACCCAGTCGGGGCTTGAAGCAGCGACCTTCTTGCTGTGAGAGGACAGTGCTAACCACTGAGCCACCATGTCGACCCAAAAAATATATTTATTATCATTAATTACTCACCTTCATGTTGTATCAACTTCTAAGAACTTCGTTCATCTTTAGCACAGAAATTTATGTATTTTTAGATGAAATTCAAAAATTTATTTAGCCCTTTTGTGCACACAAAAAACAAAAACTATGACTTTATTCAGCGGTTTCAGTGGCTGGGTATTAGTATTTCTGTGTGGAGTTTGCATGTTCTTCGCGTGTTCGTATGGGTTTCCTCCAGGTGCTCTGGTTCCCCCCCCCCTGTTAGAACAACTGGGTTGTACTGTTGTGGTTAGAAGGGCATCCCCTGTGTAAAACATGTGCTGGAATAGTTGGTGGTTCATTCTGCCAACTATAAATAAGAGACTAAGCTGAAGGAAAATGAATGAATGAATTAATTAATTAATCCATTGAAGACACATGGACTGTTTTGAGGTGTATTTATGGACTTTTTTCTGGACCCCCTCTGTCTTACAGAGGGTCAAGAAGCTCTTATTTCATCTAAAGAACTTAATTTGTATTCTGAAGACGAATTAATGTATCAGGGGATTGGATCAACATGAGGGTGAGTAATAAACAACATAATTATTTTTATTTTTGGGTGAACTAACCCTTTAATGCTGTCATCTGTTCACATGGCATCTTCTGTTCTTGAGCACTCGAGAGGCCATCTAACCTTTTCACCCAAACTTTTAGCATGACTGCTTTGTTAGGAACCACTTTCTAGTATAGCATTGTAGACACTTTTGCCTTGACAACTGCTTTAATTATTTGTGGCATAGATTCCACAAGAATACTAGTAACATTCCTCAGAGATTTTGCTCCATATTGAGAGAAAAGCATCACTCTTTTGCTGCAGATTTGTAGGATAAACAATCATTTTGTACATCTCATGTTCCAGTACATTCTGAAGGTGCTCTAGTTCAGAAATCGTGACTGACTGACTGACTGCCATTATGAATAAAATTAACATTGTCATGTTAAAAAAACTGGCACTCTATTTTGCTAGAAGTAGCCTTATTTGCCACATGCATCATAAAGAAATGGACATGGTCAACAGTTACCAGGTAGACTGTGCCATTTTAACAAAGCTATAGGGCCCAAAGAGTCTCAGGAAAATATCCACACACCAACTCACCACCAGCAACCTGAACCATTAATGCAATACAAGATACATCCATGCTTTCATGTCTTTCACACCAAATTCTATTCGCTGAACAAGTCATTCTCATGTGAGCTGCACATCAACATGCTTAAATTATGCACTTACAGTTTTGTAGCCATGCGATTGGCTGATTAAATATTTGCATTAATGCAGATTTGAACAAAGCTGAAAAGTAAGTTGGGAATTTACCCCAAATGGCGTGGTAAACTCCATGTAATGCTAAATATGGGCACAAGACAGATGAGGGAGAGTTGAAAAGATCTTTGATGAGAGTTAAAAAAGTTATGTTAGTGCATATGGATTTTTATATCATGGATATACAAAAACATATTGACTGTGTGATCACAGAACTGATTTACAGTACATCATCCACACATATTGGTTATATTTGAATAAAAGGATTTCCTTTATCTCAAGCATCTCAAACATATTTCTTTCAGGGACAAAAACCTCACAGATTTTCTTCAAGTAAAGCAAGCTAAGCTCAGGTTACGCAAGCCAGACTCCTTTATTCCGCTTTATTGCCGTCGTTTCACCTTCAGAATCTGTGGCATTCAATATAATACGTGTGTGATTTGATGGCAGGTTATGTAAGTTCTGAAGAACCCAGCAGGAGGTGGAATGTTCCATTATGATGATGTTGGAGAGATGAGAATCAGAGCCGAGCTCGAGAAACCTTAGCAAAACACTGATAAACAGACCTCGGATTTCACACAGCTCAGTATCCATCAGTCAAAATCACACAGTGCGCCATAAAACTATACACCACGAGCAGTTCAACAAATTATATTCTTGTTCAATTAGGGTGACAACCAGGTTACTTTTCTGTCGAGGGACAGCAGAATGGATATCGCAGGATGTGGGAAACATAAAGGAAAGATAAATTCATGACGAATAGACAAAGGATGTGTTCAAAAGCTGTAAAATGCTGCTCACAAAGGACAAATTCCAAGGTGGGAAGGCATCAACACTAGAGCTGTGGCAAAACAATCGTGTGTGAAATCGATAATGTGATTTCCTAAACGCAAATTCTCTCTTGAATCGATACTGAGCTTAGTTTTAAACAGCAGATGGTGCTGTATGTTTACAAACATCCATACTTTGCTTGCTTCCATATCCTTACAGGAACCACTCAAACCTGAAATAATCATTATACAGTAAGGAAATCGTGTCTTCACAGTGAGCTGTTTTTATATCAGTATCATGACATAAAAGCTTACAAGACTGGTGCTGGGTTCCATTCGCAAGGGCTCATCCCTATGCCCTAACTCCTTCAGAAGGTCCCTCTGAAGGGATTAAAGCAGGCATGTGCAAATTCAGCCTGAAGGGCCGGTGTCCTGCAGATTTTAGCTCCAACTTGACTCAACACACCTGCATGGATGTTTCTAGAGAGCCTAGTAAGAAATTGATTAGCTAGCCCAGGTGTGTCTTATTGGGTTTGGAACTAAACTTTGCAGGACACCGGCCCTCTAAGACCGAATTTGGACACAGGATTAGAGCATAGTAGTGAGACCTTTCAAATTGAATGCAGTGACACCAACTGTGCATGTGACACCAAACAAATTCCCTGCTCAAAGGATCATGGCCTGAAGTGTCCATCAATTGTATCTTTTAGAATCCACGATTCCAAAAGATGCTTTGGAGTGGCCAGTTTTGAGCACCTCGGTTTGCAACAACACTTCAATATGGTGGCCATGATTTTTTTTATTCCCTCCAAAGTGCCCTATGGGGGATATATCCCTTGATATATATTGGAACGCATCGCCTGTCAGCACATACTGTATGCACTCCACCTCATAAGCATTTGAGTGTAAAAATAATATCCTAGAAAAAACAGCCTAGCCTTAAGAGTGCTCCTCTGCTGTTAAAATCTAAGGACTGAATCAATTCAAGGGAGAGAAAAAAATATCGCCACAGCTCTAATTAAGACACATCTGAATCCTACTGTACATCTAGCTTAATTTCCTGTCTGCTGAGAAAACTTCAACACATTTGAAGGCAGCATATTTGAATTTGGTTTTTATCTAAGGCACTGCTAGTCTTCCTGGGGTGTCACAACACTTAAACTACGCGCATTACTTACATACATGGCCATTTATATTGAAGTTAATGTTTAGCCACACCATGTTCGTGTTTCATAACATCTAGTTTTTACAAAGTGGGTTGTTAGCCCATCACTCAATGCCCAACCTGAAGGACCAGGACATACACTATGGACAATTTAGATAACCCAATTCATCTACCACACGTCTTTGGACTGTGGGAGAAACCGGAGCACCCGGAGGGAACCCACGCAACCACGGGGAGAACATGCAAACTCCACACAGAAGTGCCAACTGACCCAGCCGGGGCTTAAACCAGTGGCCTTCTTGTTGTGATGCGACAGCGCTACCAACTGTGCCAATATGTCACCCACATACATTACTACATCGATAAAAAAATGAGATCCTATGCATCCCATTTCTGACAGTTAAGCTAAAATAAAGATGGTGCCTGTAAACTCTGCTTGGGAGTCATTATGTGTAAATGTACTTTTTTAACCAAGCTTTTCCATTTTTTATGTAATTTCTAGTAAGAAGTAAGTACTGTAGGATGCCAGTATTCTTACTAAAGCTCTCTATTCACAGCAGCTGCTCATGACTAAATCTTTTTTGATTGTTTGTTTGTTTGTGATGTGTCTGCGTCTGCTTCAAAAGTCACTGCCTGATAGCTCAGCGAGGCACAAAGTCAGCTGTTGTATGTAAATATTGTTGCACATTATTTGTAAAGCCAATTTTTGTGGTTTAGTGGTTAACACTGTCACCTCACAGCAAGAAGGTTCTGGTTCAAGTCCCAGCTGGACCACGTGGCATATCTGTGTGATATCTGTGTTTTTTGTAACCAAAAATGTATCTTCCAGGATATTACAGGAAAGTTTTTTTTTTAACTTAAAAAGAACCTTAAAGAGGGCGCCACGGTGGCGTAGTGAGTAGCAAGTTTGCCTCACAGCAAGAAGGTCGCTGGTTCGAGCCTCGGCTGGGTCAGTTGGCATTGTGGAGTTTGCATGTTCTTCCCGTGGTTGCGAGGGTTTCCTCCGGGTGCTCCAGTTTCCCCCACAAATCCAAAGATATGTGGTATAGGTGAATTGTGTAAGCTAAATTGTCCATAGTGTGTGAATGAGAATGTATGGATGTTTCCCAGAGATGGGTTGTGGCTGGAAGGGCATCCGCTGTGCAAAAACAAATGCTGGATAAGTTGACGGTTGATTCCGCTGTGGCGACCCCGGATTAATAAAGGGACTAAGCCGACAAGAAAATGAATGAATGAGAACCTAAAAGAGAACAGGACATATGAACATACATTCAGGGAAAATTTGTATAATTCATTCATTTTCATTCGGCTTAGTCCCTGATTTGTCAGGGGTCTAACAGTGGAATGAACGACCAACTTATCCAGCATTCGTTTTACGCAGTAGATGCTCTTCCAGCCGCAACCCAGTCCTGGGAAACACCCACACACTCATTCACACACACATTTTCTATGGTGTGAAACACTCAATTCACCTGTACCGCATGTCTTTGGACTGTGGGGGAACCGGAGCACCCGGAGGAAACCCACACGAACATGGGGAGAACATGCAAACTCCACACAGAAATGTCACCTGGTCCAGCTGGGACTTGAACCATTGACCTTTTTTTTTTTGTCTTGTTCAACCTACTTATTTAAAATGAGCTGAAACAACACAATTCTTGATGTTTCATTGAGACAGCTTAATTTTGTTATGTTCAATCCACGTAAATTTGTTAAAAGTGTTAGGTTAACTTAATCGATTTGTGTTGGGACAACATGAATGAATTGTGTGCAACCTTGCATTTTTTACAGTGTTTGTATAATGTGCATGTAAAATTGTGAACATGCTTATAAATGCACTTATTGTTTCACAAAAGTGGAAAACATAGATTGCTCAAATGAATGAACCCAGCAGAAAACCAACATGGAATTTCAAAGAAGTTTTGATTCCTCTTGCAGCCTCTACATCACATGGCAGATCATAAACGAGCATTTTCTTGCATGCACCAAGTAAGCAAATCCCTCTAAATGGTTAGTTATCCAACAGAGGAGCAGCTGTTGAGCGTTTTTTCAATTATATGCAGTATGAGACACAAAGGAGTCCAGCTGATTGGTCACACTTGTGACCCATGATGTTGAATATGCATCCAAATGCCATTCAGTTGTCAGTTTCCCTTTTTTTTCTGCACAGAAACAAAAGCATGCCTGAAGACAGACAGAACGCTTTACTGACATGAAACAACAGCAGAATGAAGTAGATGTGAGCTGGATTGTTCCGAACCTCTTTAAAACAAAAAAAGAGGGGAAAGTGAGTGAGTTTGTGGAGGAGGAGCTCTGGCCCTGGGTCCCTGGGTACAGAAGGTGCTGCAATGCTGCATTACTAACAGGCTGAATGGGAAGCACCTCTCAGCTCCATTTCCTCTTTTCTCTCTCTCTCTCGCGCCATTAAAAAAGCTCTTCAAGTCTACCACTCAAACGCAACACAGACGTGCTCTTCTGCCTCATTTTTAGACTTTGAAGCTCCATTGCGAAAATCCACATGACTTCCCTTGCTGTTTAGTTTAAATCACGGTATTCATGTCAGATGATTGGTTGGAAATCATTCACAATCCAACAGATCTACTCCATCATCATACGTTAGTTCATTTTTATATTTATGGTTTGAAAAAGAAACAGTTTTTAATTAAATATTTTGTTTTTTAATACAAAATTTTAGTGGGTTTATTAAAAATATTTTAGTATTTTTTCCCAATGATGATTGATAGTGTGAGATAGATTGACTACAATAATATTAGAATGCACTTTATTTATTTATAATTAAAATATAATATACCCCAATGCATGCAGTGTTTAGCATATACTGTATAAGTACAGCCCTCACAAATCATTCATTCATTCATTTTCTTTTCAGCTTAGTCCTTCTATTAATCTGGGGTCGCCACAGTGGAATGAACCTTCAATTTATCCAGCATATGTTTTACGCAGCGGATGCTCTTTCAGCTGCAACCCATCACTGGGAAACATCCATACACACTCATTCACACACATACATAGCTGACAGTTTTAGCTTACCCAATTCACTTATAGCACATGCCTTTGGACTTGAAAGGGAAACCGAAGGACCCGGAGGAAACCCATGTGAACACCGGGAGAACATGCAAACTCCACACAGAAATGCTAACTGACCCAGCCGAGGCTCGAACCAGCCCACGCCGCCACCATGTCACCCCCTCACAAATCTATCTTTTAAATTAATATTTTTTAATAGGAACCTATACAATATTATACCTGCGCATATACATTATATTAGTCAGTACTGAAGCCAAATCTGGAGCTGATCTAACAAAATAACTTAGGATAACGGTGCAAAAACTAGTACACCCAAATTTATGTTATAGAAAAGTATTCAGTTTAGTTTAGTTATAAACTAATTTCGAGAGGAGCGCGTGCGTATGATTGACACGGCTGACCCAGAGTCAAGCTAATGCACAATTTACCAATCAGATGATTCCCAGCTGAGTATAAATAACCAAAACATCTTACCTTAGTCATCTTCGTCTCGAAGAATCCCCCCTTCCACCCCCTCTCCTCCCTTTTCCTCTATAGGGCAGCATGGTGGCCCAGTGGCTAGCACTGTTTCCTCACAGCAAGAATGTCTCTGGTTTGTGCCTCTACCCAGCCAGTAGACCTTTCTGTGCGGAGTTCATGTTCTCCCCGTGCTTGCGTGGGTTTTCCCCGGGTCCTCCGGTTTCCTCCCACAGTCCGAAAAATGACACATAAGTAAATTGACTGAAACAATCAGCACTATACCCAAATTCCACCAGCAGCATACCCTCATAGCAATTTATAAGCAGCAGGAGGGTGGGTGGTTCTCGAGATCTACCTGAGCTCAAACTCCCCTCTCGCCCTGCAAACGGGAGGGAGCCCCGGGCTCGAGGATCTTATGAGCTCAGGGCTCTCTCCCGGGACAGCATGCCAAACTAGCTTTATTACCAATCATCAGCTAAGTGTGAACTCTTGAAATTCAAATTTAAAAAAGGAAAATTTAAGAGGCAAAAAATTTTAAAATTTAGTTGAAATATATATGACAAAATATTTAAATTACATATACTGTAAAAAGCATATACATTTGCTGTACATATACTGTAAATTCATCATGTTTTTCTGTTATTTTCAAACATGTATAGCTGTACTCTTATTTTTTTAGTTATTTTAAAATAAACTAAAGTACTGTAAAATGACAAATCTTTATTTGTTAACTAGCTAAAATTAAAAAGTGAAATTCTAAATTAAAGTGAATATATTTCTTGCATATATAAACTTCAGTTAACATTGATTATATTTCAAGTAACATCTTTAGTTTTATAGTTTTAGTTAACTCAAATAACCCTGACACAAATTAACTATACCTTAGTAGTTTATCAGAAATTTATATGTGTGTGAATAACAAACGAAAGACCAAAATATACGGATTATTACTTTAAAACTCAAACTCTGCTGTGTATATTGACCACTGAAAAAACATTCATTTTGAATAGTCAATTCACAGCTTCTTCTCAAAATTCTGTGTTTTTTCCCCCCTCTTCTCACAGAATTGGACAGAAACTGCAAGTAGTAAAACTTGTATGTTGTTGGAGAGACTCTGACAAGTTAAAAAAATATTTTCTGGCAGAATTCACACAATCAAATGACTTCAGTTACAAGAAACATCTCGCAGCTGCATTTTAAAAACACTGTCCATACACTTCCCTGCACCATATGGACAATATGAAGAAGAAGAAGAAAAGTGTGAGAGTCTTGAACTCAGGAAGCTTAATGACCAAACCTCACACAACTCAGTGTAAAACCACCCTAAACTAACATTCTATTATTTGAAAAGAGCAATAAAGAGTCTAAGGGTCTGACTGTTTTCTCTTACGGTGAGGTCTAAAAGTCAGAGACCACATTCAAAGGCTGCATCGGTTTTCATTTAATCCTGGAAATAATGTGAAGTTACAGGGATAGTTGATCCAAAAATGACAATTCTATCACCATTTACTCACTCTCGAGTCATTCTCAACTTATTTTTGAGCAACTAATAAAATAAAGGCTCTTTCCTGGCACCACTGCTTTCATGATTGAACATCAATGGAATCTTTTCATCCAAAAACAAGGTTGTTCATAGAAAAGAAGAGTTTCTTCCGATTGCTGAAATGCTCTTTCTTTAACAAACAAAGAAAGCTAAGAATCTTTTTAAGAAA
Organism: Danio albolineatus; assembly: GCA_903798035.1. Taxonomy (NCBI): domain Eukaryota; kingdom Metazoa; phylum Chordata; class Actinopteri; order Cypriniformes; family Danionidae; genus Danio; species Danio albolineatus. Next base: position 271,887 of record CAIGQQ010037872.1, read on the forward strand.
TCCAAAATGGTTCTCTGTTTTGGACTTTTCTTATTGAATATAGAATATACATCTATGGTTCTATACAGTGAGTGACAGTTCAAAATGACCACTGTGTGTGAGACACTGCTGCAGGACAAAGGGATTACAAATATGAGCTTAGGTGTACGAGCAGTTTGCAACAATGCTGCCAATGGGGCACAAAGGGACGGGATGCAAGCGGACAGAAATATACAGTAGCTGTAAATACACTGCTACCCTGCTAAATGAAGATGGAAGAATGAAACAAAGCATTATAATTCCTTCATAAATCATAAAAAAATTGTTAACAAGCTTTATTTATCACTGTAAACCTGATAAGTGCAATGAGGATTCTTTCTGGAGATAACTAAAATGAAAGTATAAATCACTATACTGTACCTCCTTATGAGACTGATTGCGAATGAGTCATTATTTAATTAACTTTGGTTTAATTTGCATACATTTCTATCACAAAAATCAGGAAGGAACTCAAGTTCCAAATTATTGCTGAATATTTTCAACACACGTTAGTTCAAGAGTTCACACTTAGCTGATGGTTTAATATAAGCTTGTTTGGCATGCTGTCCCAGGAGAGAGCCCTGAGCTCAAGGCATCCTCGAGCCCAGGGCTCCCTCCCGTTTGTAGAGCGGGAGGGGAGCTTGAGCTAAGGTAGATCTCAAAATCCCCGGCTGTGGTACCTAAGGAAACACTTGAGATCATGATTAGTTAATGTGAGACCAGCCGTGGTAAATCTTAATTATGTGATCCTCTCGAAATTAGTTTATGAATAAACTTCACATCTTTAGACATATTTGACAATTATTCATTTATTCATTTTCTTTTCAGCGTAGTACCTTTATTAATCTGGGTTCGCCACAGCAGAATGAACTACCAACTTATCCAGCACATTTTACGCAGCGGATGCCCTTCTCGCTGCAACCCATCACTGGGAAACATCCATACACACTCATTTACACACATTCACTACAAACAATTTATGCCAAGTTCAGACTGCATGATTTTACCCCCAATTTTGACTCGCGACAGGTTTTGAGAAATCACAGACAAATGCCTGAAATCACAGGCAAATCGGTGCTCGTGCACGCGAGTGACAGTCACACAATATGAACTGTCAAAGACGCGATCTGAGAGAATCGCAGATGAGTCGCCGATGCCCGGGAGATATTTGGCACGCTGAATATCTGGAGCTGTCGGTGATTTAAATCATGCCGTGTGAAATGAGTTCTGACTGAACATAACATCAGCGATCGCCTACAGCCAATCAGAGAGCAGCATTCACTAGTGTTGGTACCTGCAGGCCATCGGGAGCTTGAGGGAAAAGTTAAAAGCGCTTATTTTCAGTTTATTCGGACACAAGAAATGGAGGGAAAATTTGTGTAAATTTGGCATGAGCTCCCGTGTCTGTTGCTCACGTGTCATGTGAGCAATATCAGAACCTAAGAGGTTCTATCAGAAGAGGAGAAATGACTAATTAAAAAAATATTAAGAAAATATGCATTTTCTACATCTTTAAAGGCTTCTTTCCTGTCTTGTAGTTAATAAAAAAAGATATACTAGTTGTTTTTGGGTGTGAGACGTAGTTGGACAAAGTGCTCGGCGATTCTTCCTATTTTGAAGTCATACAGTGTGAAACCCCCTGTCGCTGATCCATCTTGCAGTGTAAACAAAGCAGCGACAAAACGCTAGCCCAGATAATCGTGCAGTGTGAAAACATCTGTGACACGACTACTTTGAAAATCATGCAGTCTGAACTCAGCATTAGCTTATACTACGACTTGTGGGGGACCCGGAGCACCCGGAGGAAACCCACGCGAAAATGGGAAGAACATGCAAACTCGACACCCAGCCGAGGCTCGATCCAGTGACCTTCTTGCTGTAATGTGGTCGTGCTACCCACTGCGCCACCGTGATCCCTATTTGACAATTAAAAAACGCAAAACTTGACTCTAATATATCAAAAACATTCAATAAGTATTGTGAACCTGACTTCATGTGCTATGAGTGTACGAAAATTTTCGCATATTTAACAAATAATGCCTCATTTGCATATGTAAACATAATATTTTTGATTTAGAAATTTGAAATTTGGGAATCTAGAGGACTTGGGGAATCCCTATCAACTTGGGAAAATATGTTGATAACTATTAGTTATTTTACTACTTTTAAGCAGTGTTTCTCAACCACGGTCCTGGAGGACCACCAACACTACGTGTTTTGGATATCTCCTTTGTCTGTCCTAGACATTCCAAGTCTTTCAGTCTCTGCTAATGAGCTAAAGATCTGAATCAGGTTTGTTTGGTTAAGGAGATATAGAAAATGGTCAGAGCTGATGGTCCTCCACGGACATGGACAAGAAACACTGCCTTAAAGGGACAGTTCTACCGATAACGCAAATATACTCACCAAATTTACTCAACCATAAGTGCTAGATCATTTGAAGAATGTTGAAAACAAGTAACCATTAACATCTATGGTAGGATTGAAAAGAAAGAAAAGATGCCAGCTTACAATATTCTTTAGTATATCTTTGTGTTCAACAGAAAAAAGAAACTCAAACAGGAACAAGTGACGGATGTGTATAATGACTGAATTTCCATTTTTGGGTGAACTATCCCTTTAAGAGTGTTACAATTCAACTGCAGTGTTCTTCAAATTATTTTTCACTCCAAACCCAAAAGGTAAGGGGTTAAAAAAGATTAATAAATATTCTTATGATGCATCAAATATCATCAAAAAATGATCAATGAAATGACGCAATAACCTCTTTATCCTCCAAGTCCCATTTGCACACGCAGACGTTCTCAGGCTTATGCTTCTGGTGAGCAGCTGTGTGTCAGTCAGTCTTCGTCTGCAGGGAAACAAGTGAATCAGTCTGATCCAGTGCTCTGTCTGGCGATGGTGTTATCAATGTAACCCAGCAGCAGCATCACCTCGGCTTCAGAGAGTTCATCCGGTTCTCAGACTTCTGTCCAGAGCATCGCACACTGCAAAAATATCAAGAGCTGGACAGCGTTAAAAATGACAAGCAGTAAATATTGCATGTTAGAGGGGGGAATCTAGAAGCGTGAGTCTTAAAAATATTTTGTGGCAGAGGTCATCCAATCAAATGACTTCAGTTACGAGAAACGTCTCACAGCTGCCTTTTGCGTACACTGAACCAAGTTCAGCACAGCATATGTTGGATATGAACAATAATAAGTCATAAAAGGAAGAAAAAAAGCTTGTCATTTTTTGTTTCTAGTGAAGGTTTTGAGAGGTTCATGTGAATGATAACCAAACACTGCTTGTTAATGCTCTGACACATGCATGCACACGCACTTTTCATATATTGCTCAGTTTCTCTGGATTTATTGAATTTATTATGGGTTACATATATAAGTAGAATGATACTTATTTAATAACTTACATATTTTACTGTAAAGATCAGATAATATTTCATCCAAATTGTAAATAAAAATATAAATAAATATATATTTAGGATTTTATTTGTACATTTTCTGAAAAAATATTATAGATACTTATTGCAGTGTTTTCAAACACGTAAACAAATTCATATGTGTTATTTATGCAATTATTTATTCTACTTTCTTATCTTCATTCATTCATTCATTTTCTTTTCGGCTCAGTCCCTTTATTAATCCGGGGTCGCCACAGTCGAATGTACCACCAACTTATCCAGCATTTGTTTTTTACGCAGCGGATGCCCTTCCAGCCACAACCCATCTCTGGGAAACACATCCACACATTCACACACACACATACACTACGGACAATTTAGCTTACCCAATTCACCTGTACCGCATGTCTTTGGACTGTGGGGGAAACCGGAGCACCCGGAGGAAACCCACGCAACCACGGGGAGAACATGCAAACTCCACACAGAAATGCCAACTGGCCCAGCCGGGGATCGAACCAGCGACCTTCTTGCTATGAGGCGAACGTGCTAACCACTCGGCCACCGTGGCGCCCACTTTCTTATCTTGCTTTTGAAAATTCTATATTATAAAGGAGTTCATATAAATAAATAATATATTTTAATATACATTTTTACAGTGTTTTTATATACAGAATTTAAAAAAAATATGTATTTACAGTTGAAGTCAGAATTATTAGCCCTGTTAATTTTTTCCACAATTTCTGTTTAACAGAGAGCAGATTTTTTTCAACACATTTCTAGACATAATAGTTTTAATAACTCATTTCTAATCACTGATTTATTTTATCTTTGCCATGATGACAGTAAATAATATTTGACTAGATATTTTTCAAGACGCTTCTATGCAGCTTAAAGTGACATTTAAAGGCTTAATTAGGTTATTAGGGCAAGTTATTGTATAGCGATGGTTTGTTCTGTAGACTATTGAAAAACAATTTGCTTAAAGGGGCTAATAATTTTGACCTTAAAATGGTTTTCAAAGAACAAAACATTAAACATTAAAACTGCTTTAATTCTAGCCGAAATAAAATAAAAAAGACTTTCTTCAGAAGAAAAAATATTATCAGACGAAAGTTTCCTTGCTCTGCTAAACATCATTTAGAAAATATTTTGAAAAGACAAAAAAATTTAAAAGGGGGCTAATAATTCGGACTTCAACTGTATATAAATAAAAAAATATGTATTTATATTTTGAGTAATCTATCATTAATGAAAAGCTTCTGATAGTCACAGTTCTCGGAAGCAATGTTGTTGTCTTTGGCAAAGTTATGCCTATGCAAACCCCAACATATAAATCTGTCTTTCTCTCATTTTTAATATGTGCAGACCTACTTTGATAAAGCTCTCCTCACTCAATATCTAATAAATGAATTACATCCTGTTCTGACAGAGAGAAGAAACAGTCTCTGAATGAACTTTCGATTACGCCTTTAACCCTTAGTTTAATCTGAGAGAACTAAAGCACCCAAAAAGCTTTAAAATCACAAATAACTGCAACAATCTTTCAGACCAATGAGCCCTGAAAAGACTACTAGACTTTGGTTGACAATGGGCCAAAGCCATTTTTTATATGTCTCCAGAGATCTTGACAACTGACTGAAAAGAACTGCTTTATCAGCATTCAGCTGTTTTTATTATTAATACATTAACTACACTAACAATTACACTGGCAGTTCTAATGTGAATAGCGCTGAAACAACAATTCAGCCAATTCAGCAATTTGTTCTCGACAGCTCATTTCACACATCACCAAAGCAAGCTTTCAGCACCTCCATAAACTTGGATATATATATATATATATATAT
>CAIGQQ010037872.1:277548-323742 GCA_903798035.1 Danio albolineatus
GAAATGCATGCACTAGATAATGATAATAATATTTTTTTCTAAAACCCAAAGCTTTGAAAGTGATATAAATTATATCATAAAAGTGATATATTATCTCCCTTTAATACCAAATTTGTTAATGAGTTGCTCCAAAAGAAGCATATACTGTAGAAACTAAACAGTATGCGACCCAAGACAGCTCCCTGAGGAACACCATGGCTGATCTATTTGATTTCAGATTGTTTCCCAAAACCACTAAATGAGACCGATCTGAGAAGTAGGATTTAGGGTGCTTTCACATCCGTGGTTCGGTTCTTTTGGTCCTGACCAAGGGCAACAAATGATACATTGTAGCATTTTTCTGTAGTTTTGGATCCTTTTCACACCACAAATTAGAATTAACATGCGGGAAAATGCCGATGGAACTCCCGCAGAGAAACAAACCGGCAGACACAAAATGTCGCTGCGCTAGGTGATTGTATCCCTGGTTATAGTATACTATATAGTTTGTATACATCACTTTAGATTTAATTTCGAGAATGGAGTGCAGCTGCGGCCGGAAAACAATGCTTTAATGCATTGCAATCTGTGAAGGCGTTAGGAGGAGGCATAAATTAATTTAGCTTAACTGCGACATGGTCATCATCCGGAAATAACACCAACGATCCATCAGGTAATATTTTTCCCTCTCTGTTGCTGTCTCTGTTTAAAACTGTTGGTAAAGCACTGTGAACAAATATCTTCCTCCAAACCCCATAAAATGGGACAGCGCATTGAACTATGGCAGCTAGATTAGTCAAAAAAGGCGCAGTACTTTTTGCGGTTGAGTCTGTTTTAGTTCGAATCATGTTCTGATCACAAATGAACCGCTTCAGGGTTCGTCTTCAAGTAGGTGTCGGCACGCTTTTTTGGTCCGCTTTTGGTGCACACTCGAGTGTGACTGCTACATTCACACCTGCCCAAACGAACTGCACTAAAGGGGAAAATGAACTCTAGTGCAATTCAACTGAACAAAATACGGCTGGTGTGAAAGCACCCTTAATCAGTTAAGCACAGTGCCAGTGATACTAAGCCATCTCACCAGCCTGTTTCTGAAAATAGAGTGGTACACTGTGTTAAACGCTGCAGCGAGATCTTGTAAGACCTAGACGGTAGAGGCTCCAGAGTCAGCTGAGACAAGCAGGTCACTCATAAACTATAATGACATAAACTATAATGTTTTAATTATTATTTTTTATTTGAAATTTGGAAAAAAAACATTTATTAGCCCTTTAAAAAACAAAAGAACTACTAACATTTTACTCAAACACACACCTAATAAATCCACAGAAACCGATAAGTTTTTAAAGTGGTCACTATTTTTTAAGAAATATAAATAAATAGAGGCGCCACGGTGGCCTAGTGGTTAGCACGTTCGCCTCACAGCAAGAAGGTCGCTGGTTCGAGCCCCGGCTGGGTCAGTTGGCATTTCTGTGTGGAGTGTGCATGTTCTCCCCGTGGTTGCGTGGGTTTCCTCCGGGTGCTCCGGTTTCCCCCACAAGTCCAAAGACATGTGGCGTGAATTGGGTAGGCTAAATTGTCCGTATAGTGTATGAGTGTGAATGTGTGGATGTTTCCCAGGGATGGGTTGTGGCTGGAAGGGCATCCGCTGCGTAAAAATATGCTGGATAAGTTGGCGGTTGATTCTGCTGTGGCGACCCCGGATTAATAAAGGGACTAAGCCGACAAGAAAATGAATGAATGAATGAATAAATAAATAGATAAATGAACAGGAAAAAGTACTAACGGCTCATTATCTGTTTTTTGTACCACAATTTATGTCAAACTATAAAACGTCATAATGTTGCCATTTCGACATCAGTTCACACATCACCAAAGCAAGCTTTCAGCATCCTGTCATAAACTTGGAGCAGTTATGAACACACTTCCAAAAACAAGGATCTGAAAGTCTCTTCACCCGAACTTATTGAAAGAACCAGGCAATCATGAGGTGGTTTAAGCACATCCACATCTGACGTGACTCTGTTTAGCATTATAAACACACGGCATCTTTATTTAGGAAAAGCAGCCAAAGCCAATTATAAGTGAGAAGCTGAGGCGTGATTGTTTTTCTTTCATTCAAAAGTGAAGCTCAAACAAAAAACCACTACAAAACTGCCTCAGCTAGTGCTTGAAGTCATGTGGGGTGAAAATAAGACTCAAGGCAATGAACAAAAACTGCTGAACTCTATACACTCAAATTTACAACTGCCAAAATGAAGCATCTACTCTACGAATTATTTTGTTTTATCTTGGAATTCCATATATGAAATGAAAATGTACAGTGTATTGTCACTTCCAAAGGTGAAGTATCATGAAAATTGAGGCTACAATGAAATTTGATGCACATTGTGTCATTTGCATGTCTGCCTATACAGTATGTTATATTATATAATACATGCTTACATTATATATTTATAAATATATTTATATTATACTTATATATTAAAGCAATAAAGGATAAGAGGCTCAGCTATTGAGAATACAGGCACAGTGTAAGCAAAAACAGATCCTGCAACTGTTTTTTGAAGTACTGTCTCACTTTTTTTTTCAACTTAATTCACAAACTGTAAAGATGTGTTAATTAACAGTTTCCTGTCGCTTGTAATTCAAGAATGTTTTCTGTTTATTTGCACATTTGTATTGTATTATGGCATCTCGATCTCTGTTCTGACAACTTTTAATGTTAAAATTGTAACTCTAAAGTTAAATTAAGTGACTTTTATTGCCATTTATTAGATTTTAAACAATATACTGCATAAGAAATAATACAAAGCTATGGTGAATATTATAGTGTTTGAGTGAAATATATATATATTTTTTTAATTCTGTGCACTTCTTTATTTATTTTGTATAGTCCTTTATAAGTCATGATTAATGTTAATAAAACACAGCTATTGATCAATCAGCATGTCGCCACCTTGGAATTATAAGGTTCTGTCTGCGCTCTAAATGATTTTGAGATATTGAGCTTCAAAGTTCTTGCATTCCATAGCAAACAGTACATGTATAACATTTGTTTTTTAAATAAAAAGTCCTAAAATGTAAACAACTTATAAAAAACATCTCATAATGTAAATAAGTTGTCAATTAAAAAGAATATGTCATTAACTCAATTTTGATAAAAATAGCAGATAGAACCTTATAATTCTAAGGTGACGATGTGTCTGTTTTGTTCTCGGCAATGTTAACAGTCAGGAGAGCCAATATACTGTAGGGTGCTGCTGCATGAGCTCTGCTCCAGATCAGCCTCAGTGGGATGGGTCAGTTTCTTAATTTAAATGTATTACTAAAACTCAAAGCTTTGGAGCTGATATGAACTAAAGCATAAAAGCAATATATTATTACCAAATTTGTTAATGAGTTGCCCCAAAGGAAGCATATTGACCTTATTCTTCAATGCGGAAGTGTGCTCGTTTTTGCGATTGTTTTTGAACTTCCGATTCAGTTGGGAAAAATGATTAGGAATAATAAACGGCAGAATACAGTCAAAGTACAAGTGTTTTCATGACTGTACAGACAAAGTAGAACAATATAATAAGAAAATTTCAGTTTGCAACATCAAGCAGCAAAATAAGCTGTTTTTAATGTCTAAAATTAATGGAAGTGAATGAGACCGGAAGTCTCGAGCCAAAATGATTCAAATGGCTGCACCCACTCGGAAATTGAGGCGAATAGATAATAAACAGTATAGGACCTAAGACAGCTCCCTGAGGAAAACCATGGCAGACCTGTGCAATTTCAATGATAAAATGTATGGAGCTTAATAAAGTGAATTGTATTGACATTTTGAAACAATAAAATGTATAATAAATAATACACAGCTTTGGTGATTAATTCTGTGCACTTCTTATTTAAAAAAACAAATGTATAGATTTATGTACTGTGTAGTCCTTTATAAAGTTCTGCCTTATTGTAAATAAAACGCAGCTATTGACCAATCAGCATGTGTCTGTTTTATTCTCTGCAATATTAACAGTCAGGAGAGTCAATATAAAGTGCTGCAGCATGAGCTCAACTCCAGATCAGCCTCAGTGGGATGGGTCAGTCTCTGAATGGGCAGAGATCAGAATGACCTCAGAGGAGCTTCTGGTGTAGAAATACTGCCAGCAGTTGTAGTGAACACCACCCATCATTACAGGCTCCAGCATTCCCCTCTATCACTTATTGGAAGATCTTCTGGTGCCAGACGGACACCTGTGTTTTAGATGAGCGTCCCGTCTTTGATGATGTCTAAACGCGTTTAGTTGTTTTAAACCTCAAACCATATGTGCAAATAATTCAGGCCGAACCACTTTAGTACACAAATTACTCAAACTTTTAAATAAAAAATGACAAATGTTACAAAATCAATATGTTTTGATAAGGTGGCTGATACTGTAAGTTTGACAGATCATTTGTTTTAAAACTATGTATTTTTTCAAAATGATTACATTTTAAACTTTTAAGAAGTATAACTTTGTCTACACGTTCTTTGCTGTATTTTGATGACAAGATTTACACAACTTTACACCCCTAGTAAAGTCTAAAAATTAAAATTGCCGTGTTTACACATGTGCGTTCCTTGTCCAGACTGACATATTTTTAATATGTTTCAGAAAAACAAATTTCGTCCACACTAAACAACCTTGAACCTATGATTCGTGACCATCTGAGCTCACCGGGCTTTTTAATATTTTACTGGCATTTGTATTGTCATATGAGAGGGGCTTGAAAACTCAGGGAATGATACACAATAGCCCAGAAGACGAGTCAGGGAGTGATTGTGTATAGCCCATTTTCAAATATCTGTGTTTCCAATGCTATCTCACGGCAATTCGTAACTTTTGATTTAGTGGCTAATTCGTATAAATTTGTACGATCTAATTCATACAATTTAGTACGATTTGCTCAGCACCCAATGGTGGCTGGGTTTAGGCGTGGGGTTGGGTGCCACGCCTCCTTTTTTAAATCGCACATTTTCGTACGACTGAACTACTACGAATTCATATGAATTAGCCACTAAACTGGCAAAACGTGAAATGCTTACGTTTTCTCGTGAGATCAGGCTGGTGTTTCTATACTGAAACAGATCATCACCATTTCCAAACAAAAATGGGGGCTTCAGCATTTTGAAAACGCTCCATTTTTGTTGGTCAAAGAGTAGTGTGCATGCCAGGAGTAAAAAAATACTTGCGTGCAACACATAAAAGTGTAAATGGCACCTATGGCCTTCACTTGGCTGACTGTGAACAATGTCTACACTGTAAAAAAAAAGTAATTTTTAAAATAAAAACATTTTGTTGTGTGGGCGCCACGGTGGCGTAGTGAGTAGCACGTTTGCCTCACAGCAAGAAGGTCGCTGGTTCGAGCCTCGGCTGGGTCAGTTGGCATTTCTGTGTGGAATTTGCATGTTCTCCCCGTGGTTGCGTGGGTTTCCTCCGGGTGCTCCGGTTTCCCCCACAAGTCTAAAGACATGTGGTATAGGTGAATTGGGTAAGCTAAATTGTCCGTAGTGTATGAGTGTGAATGAGTGTGTATGGATGTTTCCCAGAGATGGGTTGCAGCTAGAAGGGCGTTCGCTGCATAAAACAAATGCTGGATAAGTTGGCGGTTCATTCCGCTGTGGCGACCCCAGATTAATAAAGGGACTAAGCCGAAAAGAAAATGAATGAATGAATTAATGCATTTTGTTGTCATGACTTTTTGTTGTTTTATTTTGACTCTTGATATCTGTACCCTTATTCAACCACCAGAGCTGTGAGGCACTTATCATGAATGGATGGATGTGCTGTATTGGACTTCTTAAAAATCAGCCAACCATTGCCTTTGAAAAGAAAATTGTAAAAAACAATTCTGGTTAGTTATGACTGGAAAAAGAAACTCATTTACATCTAGAATGCTTTGAGGGTGAGAATTTTTTATGTGATTTTTTTTGGTGACAATTTATGGGTGAAACCTTTAAATCTTTGTAAAATGATAAAAATAATTGTGCGTGTAAATCACCGTCCATCAGCAGTTTCTGAATTACTCAGACCGGTCTGTCATGCACCAGCAACTTTACCATGTTCAAAATGACTTTTCTTTTCCATTCTGATGCTCAGTTTAAACTTCGGCAGTTTATTTCGACCATTCCTGTATGCTTAAATTCATTAAAGGGACAGTTCAGCCAAAAATAATGAAGTGGTTCCAAACCTTTATGAAATTCTTTCTTCTGTTGAACACAAAAGAAGATATTTTGAAGAATGCTGAAAACCTGTAACCATTAACTTGCATAACAGGAAAAACAAATTCTATGAAAATTTATGGTTACAGGCTTCCAACATTTTTCAAAGTAACTTCCTTTGTGTTCTACTGAAGGTACAAGATTGTGATAATTAAAGGTTGAGTAAGGGATGACAGAATTTTCAGCTTTGGGTGAACTATCCTTTTAATTTGCTGCTATGTGATTGGCTGATTAGAGATTTGCAACCCAGGATTACCTAATAATGTGGCCGGTAAATGCATATTCATAATTTTAAAGTTGAAAATGAACGAGACGGAATAATCCTGCATATTGTGTATGTGTATTGGTGCATTGGAAGGAGTTTAAGTGGACTTCTCACTCAGGGTGCGTCTTTGGCTTGACAGCTGAGGGTGTGAGCGTGTTGTCACATCTGTAGGTTGTCAGTGGCGGCTGAAATGGTGAAATCACAGATCCCGTCCATGATGTAGGTCTCAGAGGTGACAAGCCAGCAGAGCAATCTCAACGTGACTGATGTAAGACTTTCATTAGTCTGCAGAGCCGAGAACTGAGCCGTCGGAGTAGATCCCACACTTAAGGGAGAAGACATTCGGACGGATGAAACAAAGCCAGTTTTCCATCGAGTGTTCCAGTCAACAGCTGTGAACAAAACATCAACAACAAAAAAGACTTTACCCGTGAAACATCCTGTCGCAGCGTCAATAAATTCACAATACAACTGTCTACTCTTTCTATGAAGTCTTGGAGGATTCAAGTGAACTTAAGTTCTTGTTTGCAGTTATTACTTCCAAAAGTGAAGTTTCACATGATCAGTTGTAATCGAATATCCCAAATATGAATATAAAATATACAAATATAAGCCACAGACAAAACAGAAACATTGCATTACATAACAACACATCTGCCGACTTAATGATGGGGTAAAAGGCTTGATGGTTTTCATTTATTTATATTTGCCAATAAAAATGTTCTGAAACTTTTATGTCCCGCAACTTTGATTTGTGCTCTCCTGAAGGCAATTAGCCATTTTAGTTTTGAAAGCCTATTTAGTAGCTTGTTTACTGGACTCCCACCAGCTTTGGGTTTTCCATTGACTCTAAATATCTTTTTAGGTTTTGACAGATGAAAATCAGAAGAGAAGCCTCTTAAGTGTTTTGTGACACGCAGGGCGAAGGATTTAACCAGCACATGCTGTCTGGAGGGTTATGGACTTGGGGTAACAGGAATGAGCTCATCAGTTTGTGATAGGTGGAAATTGTCCAGCCAGGTTTTAAAGAGTGTCATGAAACCATTTTGGCAGCGGTTTGGAGCGGATTCTGAGCTGAGATTGTCACATACCTGCCTTTACAGACATAGTAAAGCCATTTGAAAGGCCAAATGAAGTTATCTTTTGGCTTATATTATCTGGCCTGTTGAAAAAAAAATTTTTAGTTCCAAACTTTTCCAGACTCGCTGCATTTGATTTGAAAAATATTAGAGCTACAGCATATCCAAACAGCATCTTTTTTGATAGTGCAGTGCAATATTGAAATCCATGAAGCACAATGTCTAGACACCTTAGTTTATTTATAACATGTTTGCATCCATGAAACATTGTCATGCCCGTAGGGGGACACCCACCTCTCACTGACAAAGGTCCAGAATTTGTCCTATACTGCCCTTATTTGTCCTATTTTGACTGCTGTGCCAGAATAAATAGTGAAAATAACCCACCAAAAAGGGCTTTAAAGTAAAAGCTATCCATTTGATTTTGTTAGCCTGCATTGCCAGTTTTGTGGTGAACAATTAATCTGTTCATGTCATTAGAAAAAGAAGTTTGCCCTTCTAATCTTTAATTGAAATCTGACGGTGCATTTCCTGTTTGTTTTCAGTTAAATGATCAGATTAGGTGATTATGAGGTACTGTATTGGGCGTGGCAAACATACTTAACCATGCTGGTTCAACTGTCAGTTTTGGCAACAAACAGAAATGGTGAGAAGGAACAGGTGTCTGTTAGGTTGTAAAAACTCTTCTAAAACCCCTTTCCCCATCTTTCTGAATTAAATGAGTACTTTATCCATTCAGCTCAATGTAAAAAAATAAGCCACGCCCACTGTTTGCTCATTTAAAATTCTGTTTCTCTGTCAAAATACAAAAAAATTTAATCAAATAACGATTGCAGCTTCTGGTTCATGGGGACTTTCAGACCAAGTGGAATCCTCTGTTGGCTGTTACTTCGGCGTGACTTTAGCTAATCAGTTTTGGCCAATGCTAACAAATATTTTCATTATACAATCTAATGTAAGAGAGATCTTCTTTTGCAACTGTATTGCTTTTAAATAAAGAAAACATGTCACAAGTAACTTTTATTCTAAACCCCAGAATATGTGTAATAATTGTATATGATTATGTGAAACAATAATGACGAATAAAAAGGTGTGAAGCATCAAAAGCGGCCCATTTTAAATTAATTTGAATTAATTAATTTGGCACTTCAATGTGCTGGGCAGTTTGCTATTTGCAGAATACATGACAATAGGCTACAGTTTTTCATTTAAAATTCAAACAGATTCCTATTTTTTTCTAACGATATATGATGTCATAAATTTGTATTTTAAAAATAAGTATTTATTTACTCTAAATCTTTAGGAAATATTTTTGGTACATCAAAAAGTGTGGTTATGATGACACTTCAACTAGCTAATCCAGCAAAAAACACTGCTTAAAATTCCACTAAAATGCACCCTTTATTAATCTGGGGTCGACATAGCAGAATGAACCGCCAACTTATCTAGCATATGTTTTAAGCAGCGGAAGCCCTTCCAGCTGCAACCCATCACTGGGAAACATCCATACACTCATTCACACACATACACTACTGACAATTTAAGGTTACCCAATTCACCTATAACGCATGTCTTTGGACTTGTGGGGGAAACTGGAGCACCCGGAGGAAACCCACGTGAACACAGGGAGAACATGCAAACTCCACACAGAAATGCCAACTGACCCCGTCGAGGCTCAAGCCAGTGACCTTCTTGCTTTGAGGCAATCGTGCTACCCACTGCACCACTGTGACGCCATGCTTTCATTACATAGTATTAAAAAATAACATAGTTTCCAGTGGCTTTTTAAATGTTTTTTTTCTCTCATTTGTCTATTTGGATAAAAAATGGAACTATTTAATCAAATTAAACAAACTAAATGAACTATAAACACACATTTAAATGTGAATCTAAAAAGAGCCATAAAGATATTATTGCTTATTTAGGAAGACATTTTAATATTCCATTAAAAAAAAAACTTGGTTGAGATGCATACTTCTTGTGTGGAAAAAAGGTCGAAAGAAGAACTTTCCATCATAATATCAACATAAAAAATAATGAGTTATTACAGGGAAGAACTCTCCATCCCATCGCTATTCTCCTCTCATTGAGCTTTTCATTCTTTAGTCTAAATGGCTTTACAAGCAACTTGACAATAAATCAGAATTCAAAATATGGTCCTTTCTGACGTAGGTTTCATAACCTGATTTAGTGCAGGGTTCACTGGCTGAAGGCTGAGGAAGGAAGAAAAACAAATCAAAAGTTCAAAAAGAAAGCTGAAGGATACTTAACTCGGAGACATGTTTACATGTTTGTTTTTAGCTCATGGGGGATCATTTAATATTTTTAGAAATGCCTCTTTAGATTATAAAGCTATTAGTCAGGCTATGCTTGCAGTGGCCCAAGAAATCTATGTTTTGACTGCCAGATACAGTAAGATATAAACAACATGAAAAGTCAAGTACATATAAATAAATATAAAGGTAAATTAATACACAAGAGAGGAATAAAACACTATGGCACTTCAAAAGTATCCTCTCTTTCCATTTTTAATGGAACATTTCACCTTTTACAACTCCCAAAGAGTTAAACAGTTGAGTTTTATCATTTTGAAATCGAGTCAGCTGATCTCCAGGTCTTATAGCTTAGCTTAGCTTAGCTTAGCATAGATCGTTAAATCAGATAAGACCAATAGCATATTAAAAAAAAAAAACGTTTTGATAATTTTCCTATTTAAAACTTGACTCTTCTTTAGTAAAAAAAATGTTGTACTGAGACCGAAAGAAAAGAAAGGTTGCTATTTATAATCTATAATCTATTTCCGGAAAAATGAGCAAGTAACTTTATCGCCATACCATGGCTGCAGAATGCACAAACGTATATGAAATTAAAGAAATAGTTTGGACAATATTTAATGAGATGTTAGTGGTCTAATCAGATTCAATGATTTATGCTAAGCTAAAAGGAGAGATGCAAATAAGTTTATTTTCAAAAAACTAGATTGTTCCTTCTATTTTTAATTGTATATATTTTTAATTAGCGGCGCCATGGTGGCGTAGTGGTTAGCACGTTCGCCTCACAGCAAGAAGGTAGCTGGTTCGATCCCCGGCTGGGCCAGTTGGCATTTCTGTGTGGAGCTTGCATGTTCTCCCCGTGGTTGCGTGGGTTTCCTCCGGGTGCTCCGGTTTCCCCCACAGTCCAAAGACATGCGGTACAGGTGAATTGGGTAAGCTAAATTGTCCATAGTGTATGTGTGTGAATGAGAATGTATGGATGTGTTTCCCAGAGATGGGTTGCGGCTGGAAGGGCATCCGCTGCGTAAAACAAATGCCGGATAAGTTGGCGGTTCATTCCACTGTGGCGACCCCGGATTAATAAAGGGACTAAGCCGAGAAGAAAATGAATGAATGAATGAATATTTTTAATTGAAATCCTATTTAAATCCTAGATTACCCTAAAATCAGAGAAAATCCTCCGTCAACTGAGACACCATACTGATGTGATTTTAAAGGCTCAATTACTCATTTTAATTGCTCATTGCTCTAAACCTGTCTTCGAAAAAGTTATTAGAAATATGGGAACACATAAAATGACAAAAACCTTTTTGTGCCAAATAACGGACTGGTGTAACAGTCTAAACTACACTAAATGATACACATTGAGGAATACAGCTGGCTGGTGCCGGTATACAGACGAGTGTTCAAAAAAAAAAAAGAGTAGACCTTCAGAGGGAAAAGCTGAGAGCAGAGACAAAGCAAACTGACAGTGCCACTGACACTGCCCAAAGCCACAAGACTTATACAAGCCGGAAAATATGCCATCCCGCTGAGCCCCAACTCTTATTTTACCATGATATTAGCTTCCCACTAAGCAAAACTGGGTGAGAGAATATATTTAGTAAGCTTGACCACTCACCGCTTAACTGTAAATCAAGATTTAATCTCTGCCTCAGACGTCATGCCCACAGACTGAACCTCACATGCATTTGGACTCAAAATTGAAAATGCTTCAGGATATTTGAGGTCATCGTCTGATTGGATGAATTCTGCAGGACTTTTGTGAGGCATGTGCGCCTTAGAGCAATAATAGAGCAATAACACACCCTGTACTCCAGCCTATATTTAATTTATTATTACATTATGATTGATACAGCCTATACAGACTATTTTTTAGTTTCCTGAAGTATGATCTATAGTAGTATTTTTAAAATAGTGCCATTCCCACATTGTGGCATTTCATTTATGCCAAAATTTGGAAATTGTGTAGCTCGATTGTTAGACCATTATATTTTACCGTAGCAATAATCACGGGTTTCAAAGTTGCAAAAAAAAAAAAAAAAGTACAGGAAGACAGTAAGCAAATATAGTATCCCAATTGTTTTCCCAATAGTGTCCCAATTGTTAGTATTGTTCCAAAGCCTCAGCCAAATTCATTAATGTAAATACGTGACCCCCCAAAACCAGTCCAATGTTCCACTGGTATATTTTTGACATTAGCCAAGAATACATTTAACACAGGCTCATTTTAAAAACTTAGTCCTATGTACGTTTCTGGAGGCCGCACATTATGTAGTCAGAGGTACGTATGGATGCGCTTCATTTTTTAAACAAACGCTACGGGGCGGTATGACGCCATTCCTTTTCGTGTGGAATGACGCTTACCTCCGTGTGGATGACTTTCCCGCTGTAATTAGTTTGTACCGTTAGCTCACCATGTACGTCGGCAGACATGAGATACAGAGAGGAGTTGACTACAACTACAGGGTTCGAGTCTGGTGAAGAGCGGTTCCAGAAAGCTGGTAAGACAAAAACAGAATCCCAAAAATAAAATAAACCAGTAAATAACAGGGTGAGAATGTGGTAAAATTTGAAAATGTGGTAAAAATGAGACGAGGGCTTTTCTTTCTTTCTGGATAGCTTTTGAAAATTGTTGGTTGGGTTTAGGGAAGTGTGTGGGTGGGTCAATCGATAAAATTTTGGTTGGGTTTAGGGAAGGAGGAGGGTGGGTCAGTCGATTAGTCGGTCAGTAAGTCATTCAGTCAGTCAAACAGTCAGTCAACAGCAGCCTCTGGTGGGTTTACGTAAGCACAGCAGGTGCGAACGGCACTCGTGAGAGACATTTTAGATCTCAAAAAGTGTACACAGCAGCCTCTCATGGATTCGCGAAAAACAAAAAGTGCAAAAATACGTAGCTCCCGGGATGTATTTCGCAGCCTCCATAAACGTACATAGGACTACGTTTTCAGAATGAGCCTGGGTTGATTGTATTGGTCTAGATTACCGATTTTTCTTTAATGCCAGAAATCATTATGATATCAAGTAAAGATTTGTTTTATGCAGATGTTTTGTACATTTCCTAATTTATTTTTCAAAACCCAAATTTTGATTAGTAAAGTCCATTGTCAAGCACATCATATAGACAACGTTAAAGGCAATTGTTGCACCCTCAGATTCTAGATTTTCAAATAGTTCTATCTCTGCTAAATATTGTCCTAAACCTAATAAACCATACATCAATGGAAATATTTATTCAGCTCCCAGACTATGTATACACTTCAAATGACACACCCATGACTGATTTTGTGATATAGAGTCACATATACAGTAGGTTTTGTGAATTTTAAGTAGCGAAAATAGTGGGTAAGGAACATTTAAGGTCTACACAGTGTGTTTAAATCAACTTGCATTTTGATTGGTAATGTCAATTAAAGAGCCCCTATTATGGGTTTTTGAAAATGAGCTTGTATGCTGTGTGTTACACAGCTCTAAGTGAAGTGAAATGTCCAGCTAAGGCTTAAATCTGAAAGTGCAAAGTGTTTAAAACTATTGATTCATCTATAAAAGAGTCGACTCATAGTTCCTCAAACGAGTCGCCGTGCTTACGAGTCTTTAGCCGTTTCGGCATTACGTGAACACGAAACATAAGCCCCGCCCATTTATGCGCGCGCAGATTCGAAATCCCCAACCCCACCCACAAACAATAGCGGTGCGAAAACGTTGCCAGATCGGGCGGTTTTAAGTTTGATTGTGCAGGTAAAACCTTTTGGACAGGGTTTGGGGTGAAATCAGTGAGCTACATCTGGCAACACAGTGAGGAGCACTGTGCTTAGCTGGATATTGGAAGTGTGCAGAGAACCCAGAGATGAGACTTTGAGGAGTTAGTAGTTTCTGCAGAAATACCACAGCATTAAATCCAGCCATGAACTGTTCCCCCTCCGAGGAGTGTTTACAACGGAGGATTAGGAGCACCAGGAAATTTTCCAGGTCTGCTATCCAGCAAGTGTGAGTAAGTGCGATTAAGACGGTCGCCTCATTGTTTTCTCCAGCTTGTAAATGATGCATTTAACTGTGCTTTGTAACTTGTAACCGCGTGTAGTGTCTCTGGTTAACTTGTATTCTCATATCGCGTCTAAAAGCACGTTGTTAACGCGACGCGTGCCGCTGTGTTTACGGACTAAAATGCATTTGAGCTCGTGTTCCTCTCCTGTTTGTCGTTGCTATGGACACCATGAGCTCTGCTACACACGAGCGGCCGTGCTGTTTATAATGGTTCAGCTTTTGCCGCTGTGTGCACTAATACTGAATGTCTGTCGCTGTTTTTACTTCTGGTTAAGAATTAGATTGATATGCTGGGAGATCGGGGGTTAGTTTTCGGGGTGAGGTGTCTGAAATACGGGCGACTCCCGATAAAAACGAGTGTTAGCAGATTAGCTCACGCACACGCTATGACTCCTTCCATGTTGATAAGCCGTGGTGGGCATTCTCTCGCGCTGAGCGCTGTCGACCAATCGCAACACACTGGGTCATCGGTCCAATCAGCGCAGTTTAGCATCGCGCGAAGGAGGGGTTTTGGAACAAATGAATCCCTGAACGATTCATATAGGAGTCGCTGAGATAATGAGGTAAAAATAAATGCATATTATAAGACAATGAAAGTGTTTTTTGACCATGCATGCAGATCAGCCTGCTGTTGGAGACCCCCAAAACCAATATATGACCATTTTCAATGTATAATATGGGCTCTTTAATTTCAAGACACAGCTCAACATGTACTAACTCTAAAATGTGACTACTGGTCATTATAATTTGCAAGCACAGACAATCTATTTGGTTGTGGTTTTCTTAAGAGGAGGAAACACTTCTGAAGGCCTGGTTACGTAAGACTATGTTGCAGTGTAAATTCAAAGATTCATGACTTTTTATTACTGGTAGTACCATCAGCGTGTAGTTACAGCTCAAAGACATTTTCAATTCAATTTAATTCAATTCATTTCAAGTTTATTTTGTATAGTGCTTTTAAAAAAATTTTTTTTTTTTACAATAATTACTCTTTCAAAGCAGCATTAGAAAATTTGCACATTATTGCATTAATCAAATTAAGTTAAGGTTGCAATTAAAGATACGTTATTATATACAGACATAGTTAACCTGCATTTTTATTGCATATAGGTGATGTCTATGCGTACATGTTTAATAAAGAGTATATGTTGATTTTCCAGACCTCAGACCTCTTAAGATCAGACCAACATCCATTTACTGAAGGGTTTGTTCAAAAATTCTGTTATTAATTATTGTTATCACTTATTATTAATTATTTAGGCATTTGAAATGAAACCCAAGAGCTCTCTGATTATCCATACACTCCAAAAATTACATTCAAACTACCTATTTAAAATGAGCTAAAAAAACTCAATTCTTGAGATTTTTGGGGGGGACAACTTAATTATTTTATGTTCCGTCCACTTAAATTAGTAAAAACTGATAAGTTAACTTAATTCCTTCATGTGGTCCCAAAACAAATTGATTGTGTGGAACATGGCATTCTTTACAGTGCATCGACAGTCCAGAGAGGTTTAAAGTCTAAAAAAGGAACAAAAAAAACATTGTCAAAACTTTCCATGTAACTTCAGTGGTTCAACTGTAATCACACAAACTCCAAAAACCCATCAGAACATTTACTATGGACAACACAAGGCTGCTGATACTAATTACAATATATATTGTACACCCAAAGTAAACGCTCACCTTGACTTGGCTCAGGAGGCAAGATATTCATGAGGTGAATAAAATTGCATTTGTTTTTTTTTGTTTTTTGCTGCACAAAAGCATTCACGGAGTTTCATATGATTAGAGTTAGATCACAGAAGTCATCTGGAACATGTTTTTGGTTCCTTTTCTAGACTTTGAACATTGTGAAATCAATGCTGTCTATGGAGGATGAGGGAGCTCTCCGAATTCATTTAAAATAACTTAATGTGTTTGTCAGAGGACTGAAATGACATGAGGATGAGTAAATAATAACATAATATAATTTTTTTGGTAGAAAACTAACCCTTTAAGCTTAACTTAATCTACTTTTCTATTTTGTCATTCATTTTTTGCCTGTTCCGGGGCAAATTGCATTGAGATTTTTTCCCATTATTGTCATTTGTGTGGACAAATGATGAAGTCTGTACACACACCAAAAAAACTCAGAAGATGGATAATTAAAGAAATCCTAAACATTACATTTTTGTCAGAAGGGAAACTGTTAGTTAAACTATTACGCTTTTATTTAGAACATATGCAGTATATTTTAATTTAATTATTTTTTATGCTGCATGCATGTGCTGTAGCATCTTTGAATAAACACAGTGATTGCCTCTATTTTTGAACGATAGTTTGATAGTTTATCTTAATGTTAATTGTTGATATGAATGTTACTCTCCTTAAGACTAGAAAACCTGTGCGATATCACAGAAGACATGTGTAAAAGTCACCGAAGGGTCACACCTCTGCACTAACTTCCACAGCAGCGTCTCAGACTTGGCTTTTGTGTATCGTCTGCCTGAACGGAAAGTTTCTCTCAGTCTCTCCAGAGCCTGTTAGGTGGTCAAGCCTTTGAGCATTTCGAGAGGAAGATATCGAAGCCAACTTAATGGGATTAAACTTTAAGAATTATACATAGTAGTTGTGCTGTTTGGATGCCAAAGGTGTGAGTCACACACTGATATCTTCATGTGCGTAAACCGCTGTTTTTATGACTTCATTTCTCTTACCTTTCTTTATCTGCCAGCAGTGACTCATCCTTAAGTGTATAAATAACATAAAAAGCCAGTGTTTTGAAGAGGAACTTCGCTTGAATAATTGAATTAAATACGATACAGTGACTACTCGCAATAGGAACTTCTGTAAGTGCTTGAATAATAAGAGAAAGTAGGTTATGAAGAGCATCTGCAATGTGTTCCCTGGTGTTATTGTGTGAATAATATGTTGAATGTAAACATAAAGGGCTACTTTTTGAAATCACATTGCTTAATATTACAGCAGTGAGTGGGACAGAAAATTGAATTAGCAGAGGAAAAACCTAGTGCTGGGAGAATCTGACACCTGAAATGCATTAAAACAGGGGAATGTCCTGGAATGAGGATGACTTTGGCAGAGATCAGCAAAGCATTACAGAGAGCATCTGCAGTGCAAAATGGGCTGAAAACCTCGTTACGAATGATATACCGTGCCCAGTTAAACTATATTCCTTAGGGTTTACATCTAACCAAAAGATATAGCAACAATGAAAGTGCAATACCGCTTAAACATGTTAAATTAGAAAAAATCTAAGTCTTAAATATAACGTCTTTGAGGTTCAGTGATTAAATTTTCTAACATTTGGTTACCATTCTTGGACCATGTTAAGGGGCTGATCACACCGAACGTGCACTTATGTTCCAAAAACGCGAGGCACACCATAATGCCTTATTTGTTGACAAGAAAAGAAGCGCACAGGGCGCATAAGCAGCATGCAAAACGCTCGCGGCCGTTAATAAACCATTAAAAAAAGGCACCTTTCAACACAAAAAGCGTGTTCGGTGTGATCAGCCTCTAAATCTCTGAAACTTGAAGCAGTTACTGTAGACCAATGGTCTCAAACTCAATTCGGGCCGCAGTTCTGCACAGTTTAGCTTCACCAACTCACACCTGCTTAATAGTTTCTAGTAGTCTTCTTGAACACCTTGACTAGTTGGATCAGCTGTGTTTGGTTGGAGCAAAACTGTCCAGAGCTGCAGCCCTCCAGGAATCGAGTTTGAGACCTATGCTGTTCCCTATCTTGCACTTTTAGTCTGAACCATTCAGATGAGTACTTGTATTGATATAGCTCAAGCAAACAAACCTTTTTTTTTTTTGTTCTTTCTAAGTTTGAAGAACATGCCACCACAGCCTACTCAGTTTAATATATTTTCCCTTTTTTCTTTCTTTTAAATTTTTCTTTTCTTTTATTATAATTATTTATTTTACTTAATACACCATGCTGCCAACCTCAACTTTCAGTACTGACCTGTTTTTATACTTAATTAATAAAATGAATGAACATTATATATTGTTTATGCACATCATACTCTATTTGTTGCACAATATGTGGGTTATAGTGTGTTTTTTTTATTTTTTAATCAATTTTGTACTGTTATATTTTTTATTTTGTTTATATTTGTATTATTTTCTCTTTCACTTTTGTTTGTTTAGTTGTTACAAAAATCTGATAAATAACTCTTATAAAAAAGTTCCTCGTTCAGACAGAACTACACAACAAAAAATGCTGTATTACGTACCCACACAAATTCTGTTCATCCAAATGTTGACATTTTATTTTCACAAAAGTTATTTAAAAGAGTAATAGTAGACACTTTACTGAAACTTAATATGTTTTATGTACAATTAGTCTCTATGTACAATTATCTCTTTATGAATGAGCAGTTGATACATTGGTTTAACTGATTCAAACAAAAAGCTGATTTATTTTGCCATGGCTTATCATTTACTGTCTGAAATAAAGATACAAAAGCTGTCACTGGATACCAATTAAAATAGATTTTTGTACTTTTTAGATACTAAAACGTTCACTTTAGGCATTAATATGTACTAAAGACTCACATGTGGCATTTTTGGCCCCATAGCGCGAATTTTAAGGGATTTATGTTTTACACAAATCAGTCACCAAACTATAATGTTTTTTTGGGGGGGGGCTTATTTTTAGTTATATCATAATATATGTCAATTTTTTAAAGGGATTGCTAATTGTAAGAATGCAAATATATTTTAAAGATGTTGCTTTTAAAGAGTTCAAAAATCGTATACAATATGGCTTCCATAACACTGGATCTCCTAAAACTTAGGACCAAACCGCAGCCAGGAGATACAGCTACAGCTGTTTATGTAATAAAATGTGGCCTCTGCCTAAGGATATAACTCTTTCTCGTCACACATAGCTTCCAAAATTCATGTGCTACAACTTAAAGACAAATACCGCTGAATGTGCAGAAATAATATACAGTGGCTTCAGAAAGTATTTGGACACTTAAGCCATAAAAATGTCTGAATGCCATTGTATTATATAACATAATATCAAAGCAAGTGGCATCTGCAACCATCAGAAACCTTGGCATGGTTTCAAAGTTTTTTTTTTCTTCCTGAGCCATTTTCTGTGTTTTTATAGGACAGATGAATTCACACAAGTGTAGTTAATCATCTGTTCGACAATGTGAATGTGTCTAAAAACTAATGGCATATAAATTAGTAATATAGTTTGGGGTTAGTATATGTTGCGAAAAGAATAATAAAAAGGCCAAGTTGTAAAAATGGCAGTAAACTCTGTAAGACAGAAGCTTTTGCACACTTCACTATTAGTAAATCAATGCATGTATGAATGAATGAATATATTCTATGTATAAAACTGATCACTGTGAGTGAATTGAGCTTTAAAAGTCTGCAGATCTCAGCCAGTACAACTGCAGCCACTAAGACTTTCCACTTCCAGTCTTGGAAATATGAATGAATAAGAGCTTGGAACAGGACGAAGAGCAAAAAAGTCCATTCGAATTCCAAGGTCATATGCACATCAATACTTTCATTATTTTTTTTTATTTACTCATTTACCAAATTCATTTATCCAAAGCAATTTGCAAATGAGGATTCAAAAAGAAGCACTTCAAATCATCAGAGAGTATCAGTATTTAAATTATTTTGCCATGATAAGTCTAAGTTACTAAATTTCAAAGTCTAAACCGGTCTAAGTTTTAATAAGAAAGTGTCTGATGGATATGAAGTGTAGAGAGCGCGTTTAACAGGTGGTTTGCCAAGCCCACTCACCTGCGAAGCACACTAAGAATTGCAAAATGTTTTCAGAAATATGAAGTGTTGATAAAGTATATGGTGCACATGGAGAAGAGAGACTGTGTCCTACAGGTGGTTTGTCAAGCCCACTCACCTGTGTGGAGCACACTCAGAATTGCGGGTCAATTAAATGAATACCAATTCAATAGCAACTCAAAACACAAGCAATAATTCACAGAGGAGAGTTCAAGACTTATAGTGGGACTGGTTGTGTTTACATCTATCAAACGGAATGAGCAGTGAACTTTGTGGATCAGAGGCTGCAAAAAATGAAGGTGGCCAAAAATATTTTTATTTTTCCCATAAAAATTAATAAAATGAGATTTATTGGTCACAGTGGGGAGATATGCTTTTAAACTTGAGAACTGATGCAAACACACTATAAGAGTCTCATAAATGTCATCAATAGCTCTGTGAGATAAACCCAGACCTGATTACTTAATAACTAATAAACTTGATCTTTAGTGAATTGTTATTTATTATAATTTTTATTTATTTATTATTAATTTACTTTTCAAGGATGCAAATGACTGACTAGAGTTCTTCGATGACTCATTAAATGTAAGTCATTGACTACCAGCATGTTAGGAGTCAATAATCCACATAAAGGCAAAACTTAATAAATTTCGGTGACTCCGGATGATACAGTACATTGAGGTCTTATGAAGCAAAATATTCAGTCTGTGCGTAAAATAGATAACTTTTTTTACAGCATTATTCGTGCACCTTTAATCCACATCCTTGGTAGACATTTTAGACCATTTTTGCAATTTTAGCAAAAAATCTTCAGAAAACAAAAGACACATATATCTGGGATGTTCTAGGTAATGCTACTGAATGAATTTCATGTTGTACCTAAGTCAAGCTTTTATGATGCAGTTTAATCTGTTTTGACGCTTGAAAGCTTCAGTTTCCATTTATTGCCATCACTGTGAAAAATAGTTGTCAAGATGTCTTTTTTGTGCTCTGTAGACAGAAAAAAGTCATTTATACATGTTTATTTTAAGCACAAGGGTGACAGAATCCTGGGTGAATTATTTCTTTAAGTGATAAATTTGGAGTTGTGGCTGGAGACTTCTTGCAGAAGACACTTAATTTTCTTCTCAAGAGGAGACAGGCAGCTCTTGAACATCTGCTGCGTGTGCTTAAGAGAACAACCAAAGCAAAACAAGCCATTTATGGTCCACACAATGATCTGATCAACCACTGTTGTCAACAGCCACAGCCAAGATCTTAGTCTTCAATTGACATCCAGACTTATAAGCAACAAATCTGCTATAAAGTTGACCTCATTAGTTTAGAGAGCTGTAGATACATCCTACACCAACCCTATGGATAATAAAGTCTTAAACAGAACTATCAAAAGCACTACTTTAAAAATGACTTTTTAGCCAGATTCACAAACTTTTAGTGTTTAAAACTAGCTGTGAGGTTCATTAAAGACAACCCAGGTAGCAAAGAGTTTTGGCACAGATTTGGCATTAAGCTTGTGGGTCAAACATGGCTCAGGTTTGGCAGAGGTGGTACCATCTTTAAGGCGGCAAGCAAGACATGGGCCAGATGTAATGTGTAGTATTTGGCCCAGATGTAAAAAATTGATATGTGGGCCATGTATGTTTAGCCCAGTGGAACCTTTTCTCTTCAAGTACTACCTCAGAAAAAATGTGTCTCTCCAAGTACCACCATATTGACTGGTATTGAAGTACAGTAGCATAGTAGGCCTAATTAAGCAGCTACAGCACTGCACAGTTCAAAAATGATGCAGATTAATTCTTCTAATTAAGAATATTTATTATTGTCAGCCATTTAAATAAAAGGTTTAGCCTATTAAAATCAATTTTCTGATCACATCAGTGTTATCAGTGTCAAAGGGTTAAAAGTGTATTCATTTGTTTACTTGAATTATTCAGATTCCTCTGCGTACCACTAGAAGTAAGCTTGTGTACCACTAGTGGTACACGTACCACAGAACCACTGGTTTAGCCTATCTTGACCCACATTTATAATACATTTCAATTATTTTTTGAGTAAAGAAATATTTTGATCCACAAAATTATTTCCATCTTCTTGTTAGCTTCTTCTAACGCCTTAATTTTAATCCAAGATGTATTAATCTATTGTTTCCTGTATGTTGCAAAATAACTAAATTTAACCTACATTACATATATTTTATTACCCAAATTATTTTACAACTATTATTATTAAACGTTACCAACCAATACCGTTATTAATGTGCCTAAAGCGCAATGCTTCATCGGTTTATCAATTTCATTGCCACTGTGACAAACCAAATATGGGTTCCAGACAATGACCAAACATGAAAATAATATGATTAAGGTGTTTACATGAGCTGCTTTTTTATTTGTGTGTTTTAAGTAATATTTATTGTTATTTATTAAGAATTGACATGTTTGTTTAAGTTGTGTTTGAAGAAAATGAAAGGATTGACTGTATGTGGGGTTGTGGGGGGGAGGGATTGGAATACTGAATGATTTTTGTATAATTTTTTTTTTTCATAAAATTTTTTCATGAGTTACTTTCTGAATGTTCCTTTTATGATTTTGTTTACATGTTACAGCGCATAATTCGATTATCATCATTGCGTCACTGCGCTATTTAAAATTCCTCTGGAGTTTCATGTAATTTTAGGTGGTTCATTTTTAATTTGTCGATTTTAACTGCAGTCTGGCACTTTCACGTTCATTCAGGAACATTTCACGCAGATTTCATTCAGGAACATTTCACGAGATATTGGATGCGAGTATGTACTGCTGAAAGAGTGTTGTTTTAATTGATTTTGATACTGCATGCCGTATGGGAAAATAAATTCGCATTTCGAGATGCAGGTGTCTGTGGTCCTTCAATAACTCGGCAGGTGCAGAGAATAGTGTCAATCTGCTGTTCGTGTTTGTATAGACCAGGTATCACCAATCTCGGTCCTGGAGGTCTGGTGTCCCTGCAGGGTTTAGCTCCAACTTGCCTCAAAACACCTGCCTGGATGTTTCAAGTATACCTAACGAGAGCTTGATTAACTTGTTCAGGTATGTTTGATTAGGGAAGGAGCTAAAAAATCTGCAGGACACCGGACCTCCAGGAACAAGTTTGGTGACCCCTGGTATAGACTACCCTGCTGCAAAATGCGGTGAAAATCCTACACGACGGTAATAGTTTGATTGCGGTGTTTACATGTCTGTACTGCACTTCATTAATGTGACCTCAGACTATTTTTAATTCACCAAAAAGTTCAAACAATAATCGATGGACCCCTTTTGAAGACCTTGACCTATTAAAATGCTTCAACGGCAAGCTCTTCAATTTAACATTCAATATCCCGCCTTAAATCCCTTCACACATCCAAAGAGACATCCTTCCAGAAGACATGCTGTGGTGTTGAGCACCTTTAATGCAGAGCAGGTGCATGACATTCTCTATTGTCAGGGTTAATCCATAACCATGACACTAGACTCTGTGCTTCAGTGTTCAGCGTGGAAGGGTTTTTCAAGGCCATCTCTATGAAATATGATCCTGCATCTGTTTCTGGCTTCAGACAAGTAATTCTGTCAAAAGCTCACGCTGATCAGTTAAATTGCTACATCCTGACCTCCCAACACACTCCAACGTATAAACAGATGCTTCAATGGATCACTCAGAGCATGCGCTGTCAAAGCCTGTAACTCAGTTTTATATTTTCTATGTGCTAACATGAAACTGAGATAAATCACGCTGGGATCTCAGAAAGACGACATGCGGCTTTGTAAAAGGCTCGCAGTTGTATTTACAATACACACTCCCCAGGAAGACGTGATTGGTGTGACCAATTAATGTCATCAACGCAACCGCGATGTTTGTAAATCATTCATGGGGGTTTACAATAGTCTCTCCGTGACCCTCTCTGAGCCTGATGTGTGGTCACACGTTGATGGACGGGCCACAAAGGTTCTCATTTTTCACAGAGACCAATTTTGGTCCAGATTTGGGCTTTATTTTCTGTTCTCATTATCTTTCTCGGACTCATCCGTCTATAATCCTTCTGATTTAATGAGTTTTGCAGGATGATACGACTTGGGGAATGGTGCAACTGTAATAAAAACAGGCTTTTAAATCATTTACAATAAATCCTCACATACATCTCATTCAAAACCTTCAAGCGGCCATGTACAAATATGATCTGTTTTTCTTGTTTGCTGGGTAACGTCAGAAAAAATAACTCAATGCTTTAAGCCTTTTGGAATTCCTTCCATAAAAACCACAGTCAAGTGTTTGCAGTGACCCTTGAAGACAGTAAAAGAAATTGACCTAGAATTTAACATTGAAGTAAAAGATAGGCAGCTCAGCTAAAAATTGCTTTTTTTGTGCACTGTTTTGGACTACACTAACTTTCATCATAAAGACAAAAATATTTAAATCAAAATATCTTCTTGTCTTTTGTTCTTTCTTCTTGGTTCATTTGGTGCAAACCAAAAAGAAAATTATATATTTTATGCATAGACTTTGTTCGCTTAGCATTCAAACTGTTATTTTTATGACTGAACCTAAAGATACACACACACGCAAACATTTCACTTTTATAACATATTTGGACACAGAATGTTTTTTTTTTTTTTTTTTTAATCAGATGGTAACTTGTAAAGAACTCAAAAATGTATGAGAAAATCAAAAGTGAAATTGGTGACCATCAATCATCATATATGAATATGAACTGTGGCGTACCAAAGGGATCAATGTTAGGTCCAAAATTGTTTATAATTTATATGAAATATATGTGAGGAATGTGTTCTGCTAGCTGACAACTTATCGCAGCTTATCACAGAGGTGATAAAAAAACAACAACAACAAATGTTGTTATAAAAATATAAAATAAAAATTTTAGACTATTAGATTTATATTATGCTATAAAGAACTTATGTAAATATATTTTTTTGGATCGTAAAATTAAAAGTACAAAAAAATGTTAATATAAGAATATATAAAAAGGGGTGATTTTAAAATTGGGACAAATGAATGAATGTATAGTATTCTAAATATTTGGCGAGTGGCTGTTTGGAGTATAAGATGTAAATTTTGGGTTTGTGTTAAATCAAGAAAATTTGTGAATAGATTAAGGCAGTGGTTCTCAAGCTTTCCTCCAAGTACCACCTCAGGTAAAATTTGTCTCTCCAAGCACCACCATATTAACCGGTATTGAAGTACAGTAGTGTAGTAGGCCTAATTAAGCAGCTACAGCACTGCACAGTTCAAAAACAAGGCAGATTAATTCTTTAAATTAAGAATATTTATTATTGTCAGCCACTTAATTAAAAGGTTTAGCCTATTAAAATCCATTTACTGATCACACCTGTGTTATCGTATGATTCAAAGGGTTAAAAGTTTGTTCGTTTTTTTTACTTTAACTATTCAGATTCCTCAGTGTACCACTAGAAGGAAGCTTGTGTACCACAGTTTGAGAACCACTGGATTGAGGAATATATAATATGTATTTAATAATTTAAATAAAACTAAATAAATTTAAGTGATAATGGAATGATTGGATTAGGTGGTAACAAGGCAGGAAAAATAACAGGATTTTGCTTAATCTGGTCCATTTCAAACTGGCTAAGATAAATGTAATTGTTGATTTGTGTCTAAATATTTGCATTCTTTAAGTATATGATTATTTAGTTTGAATTAAAATACATCAAATTAAAATCGCATCACACACACAAGAAGAACTGCTAATATTTCTGATGTCTACTTTAAACTGTAACGGGCAACGTCAACTAAAACTATGTATGCTTTAGCATTATGTCCATTTTATGGTTGCATCTTGTGATATCATATCCAGAATCTGGTCCATGTTGGATTCATATTTCATACAAATGCCTATTCATTCATTCATTCATTCATTTTCTTTTCGGCTTAGTCCCTTTATTAATCCGGGGTCGCCACAGTGGAATGAACCGCCAACTTATCCAGCATTTGTTTTACGCAGCGGATGCCCTTCCAGCCACAACCCATCTCTGGGAAACACATTCATACATTCTCATTCACACTCATACACTACGGACAATTTAGCTTACCCAATTCACCTGTACCGCATGTCTTTGGACTGTGGGGGAAACCGGAGCACCCGGAGGAAACCCACGCAACCACGGGGAGAACATGCAAACTCCACACAGAAATGCCAACTGGCCTAGCCGGGGATCGAACCAGCGACCTTCTTGCTGTGAGGCGAACGTGCTAACCACTCGGCCACCGTGGCGCCCAATGCCTATTCACATGAACTAAAAGGAAATCGCAACAGTGTGAACA
Source organism: Danio albolineatus (assembly GCA_903798035.1). NCBI lineage: Eukaryota > Metazoa > Chordata > Actinopteri > Cypriniformes > Danionidae > Danio > Danio albolineatus. The sequence goes on from CAIGQQ010037872.1 coordinate 303,526, forward strand.
AACATCAAACGGGCAATGTTTTATTGGAGTGAATTGATCTTTAAAGTAAGTGAAAAGTCTTTAACATTGACGTAACTTATCTCTCAAAGATTCCCCACGTTGCTCATTTCTCAAAGATTCCCCATATTAAATAGTAAACAGAGAATAGCACAGACGAGCACACACTTTTTCCGTTCTGATAAGGAATGCTCAGCGGACGACAGATAGTTGAGTTATGGCGCAGAGGTACTGGCACCACAAGTAAAGCTGGGGATCCAAAAGGTGTCAGTCTGAGTGCAAGATGCTTTAAAATGTCAGGACATGAACAGAGGAAGAGCTGAAGTCATACAAAATGATGAAGATGTACTAAAGCACGGGTCAGGAGGTCAAGATGGAAGACAGCTGAGGAGAAGATGTGTTATTTTAAAGCCTGGAACAAATAGCTCTATTTAGGCATTTATATGAAAAGTTTATATAAAAAAATCATTGCTTTTTTTTCCCAAGCTCAAACAAAGTTCAGGCTTTCAAGCTCCAAAAAGAACAGAAAGGTGCTATAAAAACACAAAAAGTACAGATGTCATTTATAATAAAACAGCATAGCTTTAAAAACCCTTGACATCCACTGTTCACTGTTTTATATTCTTTTTTTTTATATATATAATTATTTTTTAGGGGTTTAGGATATTTAGGACCTTGAGCCTATGTGTCGACGCACTAACCACTAGGCTATTGGCGCCAATTTTATATTATTTTTTACAACTATTAAATCATGTATTATAATAAAATATTAAGCAGCACAATTTTGTGCTGAAATGCCAGAAATAAATTGCAATAAATTAAAATAGAAAACAGTTATTTTAAGTTGTAATATTTTACATTTATAGTATTACGGTAAGCATAAAAGTCTTGCAAAAACTAAAGCCTATAAAAATAGTAGTGCTAAAACCAAAAATTCACATAGCAAAAATAACAGCATTCACGTTCAAAATTCTTGGTCGAAAAGTGAGCAAATGGTGACAGAATTGTCCTTTTGTTTTGAGTGAGCCGTGCTTTTAAGCCAAACTAAATATATATGAATGTGACTGCATTTATCTAATATAAAACTGTGACAGCACAAGAAAAACTGTTTTCTTTTGGAAGAAAGTATGTGTAATGTGTAAAGATAGTGTAATGAACTACACCTATGCTTGTTTTGCCAAGACAGCTGAAAAAAAAAAACTAAAACAAAAAACTGACTTCATACAGTACATTCACTAAAAGCATCTTGGAAGCAGTTCGTTTTGTTATTTATGATATGATCCAGTTGCATTTGCTTTCAGAGGCCACTTGCTTTTGACAATATTACAATCAATGAATACACTGTAATTGTTCAACATCCCCATATTACAATCCAAATATTGGTAATGCATTTGATCTGACTGTTTAATTCACTAGTTAGTTTTGTTTGGTTATTTATGATATATTCCAGTTCCAATTGCTTTCAGACGGCACTTGCTTTTGTCAATATTAAAATCAATGTATAGAATACACTTTAATTGTTCATCAAATGTCCCCGAAATACAATATAATATATATATATTATACAATATAACGTGGGCGCCACGGTGGCCTAGTGGTTAGCACGTTCGCCTCACAGCAAGAAGGTCGCTGGTTCGATCCCCGGCTGGGCCAGTTGGCATTTCTGTGTGGAGTTTGCATGTGTGAATGAGAATGTATGGATGTGTTTCCCAGAGATGGGTTGTGGCTGGAAGGGCATCCGCTGCGTAAAACAAATTCTGGATAAGTTGGCGGTTCATTCCGCTGTGGCGACCCCGGATTAATAAAGGGACTAAGCCGAAAAGAAAATGAATGAATGAATGAACAATATAACGTAAGTCACCAAAAATACAAAATATTGTTGATCTGACAGTAATTCACTAGTATTTGTGTGCCAAAGAAGTCATAGCCCTGAGGTTCCAATGAACGGAAGCTCTTAACGGAAAGCACAAAAGTCTTTGAGATGGTCATTCGCTCAAGGGCCGAGAAAAGGCAGAACTTCAAGCTCTTCTGCTGACATACTGACCAGATGAAGACCGCACATCTAGGAAGATCTCTGTTCTGATCACATCTCCCTCTCAGAGACACGAGCACACGCTGAGCTCACTTTACAAATCCCACACATTTGCGATGCATGAATCACACTTTCCCTTTGCAAAAGCCTCCTGTAGCCCTAACCCAAAGAATACATTTTACAGCCCCGTAAATTACCATTCACTCCTCTCTACGTTCCACTGTCCAAGGTTACAGCACGTTCGTATCCACCGCTAATCAAAAGCAATGCTGAATTGTAAACGTTTTTACAAACCACGTCAAAATATCTCATTCCATATCAACAAGAGGATCTAAAATTTACTGTTACAATCAGTGTTATACAGTAAATTCCGTTTTTATGACTGAATTCCACAATTTTGTCTGCATTTTCTGAATATGAAGACCACACATTCTTGATCCACAGCCCTTCATACAACCTGAATAGAACTAAATATGGTAACACTTTATAATAATAACTCTACAATATGAATCATCTATTAAGCATTAGCAAATACTTAACTCATTATCTGTTAAGCATTAACTCTACATTAATAGACATTGGTAAGCGGTTTATATATACATCTACAAATGCTGTAATCTTGACGTATAAGTACATTTATAATGTGCTTAATGATTGTATTTTCATACTTTGTTAATACTTATTTTTCATTACTTAATAAGTATTGCATTATTTACAAACTAGTTATTTAAGAATAATTGAATATTTTTTAGAATAGTTTTAAGATCATTCAGAATGCTTAAGTGATTAATAAACTATTTAAATTATAGGCATATATTAATAGTTAATTTTTGTGTTAATAAATGCTTTATTAACTCAACTTATTTTTTGTCAAAATTCAATTTTGTGAACTAATCTAAAATGAGGACTATTTATGCTTTATAAATGCCTTTAAATGACCATTAAAGTCCAGGCTCAGTTATATTCTAAACAGCAAAAAAGAGAAAATAAAGGGCTTTATTCATTTCTATTCATTTGAAGATACACAAATGAAACTGTATCAAGTGAAAAATAAATCTTTGCAATCTTATGTAAAACAAAATGACGGTAAAGTTTAACCGTCGCTAGTTTACTTTGAAATGTATCATAATATATTGTTAAAGTATTATATTGCTGTTGTCTTATCCAATTTTATTTAATTGTATTTTTTTTCGAATTATATTTTAACATTCCTGTTATTTGGTAATAACAGGTTTTAACTTGGCAATAACTTGGTTTTACAGTAATTTTATTTTTTAGATTAGATTGCCCACATTTATTGCTAATTTGATAGCAACATTTTAATTGTCATTTAAAAGGGATTTATAAAGCAAAAATAGTCCTCACTTTAGATTAGGTCACAAAACTGCATGAAGTTGAGTTAATGAAGCATTTATTTACATACATAGTTACCAATACTATGTGCCTGAATAATAAGATATATAAATGTTGATGTAAATAGTTTATTAATCGTTTACATTCTGAATGATCTTAAAAAAAACCCAACTACTCTTAAAGACAAGTGGTTTGTAAATAATGCAATACTGAATTTAGCAATGAACGATTAATAAGCAGTAAATATGAAAATGTGCTTATACGGTTGAAGTCAGAATTATTAGCCTCCCTTTGAATTTCCTTTCTTTTTAAAATATTTCCCAAATGATGTTTAACAGAGCAAGGAAATGTTCACAGTATGTCTGATAATATTTTTTTCTTTCGGAAAAAGTCTCATTTGTTTTATTTCAGCTAGAACAAAAGCAGTTTGTAATTTTTTTAAGAACCATTTTAAGGTTAAAATTATTAGCCCCTTTAAGCAATTTTTTTCTTGATAGTCCAGAGAACTAACCACCGTTATAACTTGTCTAATTACCCTAACCTGCCTAGTTAACCTAATTAACCTAGATAAGCCTTTAAATGTCACTTTAAGCTGTATAGAATTTTTTAAAAATATCTAGTAAAATAATACGTACTGTCATCAAGGCAAAGATAAAAGAAATCAGTTGTTAGAAATGAGATATTAAAACTATTATGTTTAAAAATGTGTTCAAAAAATCTCTCCATTAAACAGAAATTGGGAAAAAATATACAGGGGGGTTAATAATTCAGGGGGCTAATAATTCTGACTTTAACTGTAAGTCAAGAATACAGCATGTGTAGCTGCACTAATAAACTGCTTACTAACATCTATACTGTAAATGAGTCAAAGCTTAACAAATGATGAATTAGCTATTTGCTTATGCTTAGTAGAGGATTCAGTGTGTAGTTATTATAAAGTTTTAACGAAAATATTCTTATAATATTTTTTCTATTGGATAAAGTCTTTGTTTTATTTCACCTAGAATAAAAGCTGTTTGTAATTTAAAAAAAAAACATTTTAAGGTCAATATTGTGAGCCTCTTTAAGCAAATTTATATTTTTTTGATTGTCTACACAACATCCCATCATTATACATTGACTTGCCTAATTACCCTAACTTGCCTAATTGAACAAATGAACCTAGGCCTTTAAATGTCACTTTAAGCTGAATAGTATCTTTAAAAAAAAAAATCTAGTCAAATATGGTAAAAATAAAAAAAAATCAGTCATTAGAAATGAGTTATTAAAACTATTATATTTAGAAACGTCTTTAGAAAATTCTTCTCTCCGTTAAAATATACAGGGAGGCTAATAATTCAGGAGGGTTAATAATTCTGACTTCAACTTTATGTCCACCATTACTCAAAGAATGAAAAAAAAAACACTCTCAAAATGCACCTTTAACACAGTTGGCGAAATTATTCATGTGAGGAACGAATAAGAATGAAACAAAGAGGTTTGTTGGAGTGCCTACGGCTAACACTGGATACGGGGACCCTGTTTATTAAAGCAGCAGTACAGTATGATGGCTGTAACAGGCCAGTGTCAGCGATGTGTTGAGTTGTGTTGGAGAGCTGGGACTGAGGTGAGGACACACTGGACCGAGTGAAGGGTGTAGAGGCTCGTGCTGCGTTTCATAGTGATCTCCCCACACAAGCTTTGATTCGCTGCATGAAACCCCCTTGCGGAAGCTTTTTCTGCGGATTCATTTAACGGTGAAAGGAAGATGGGGTTCCTCATAGGTCCCACAGCAAGGCAGCGGGACAAAACACACACTGTAAAACATATTCAGCTGCACTCAACGAGATGTAATAAAAAAATCCCATTCAGTAGTCAAACAGATTCTTCTTTTCAGTGCCTTCAAACCTTGTGTTATTGTAATCTGTTTCATGAGGAATATTTGAGACGGAAGGGATCTTTCCACACTTTGTCAATTGACGCTTGGTCAATTTTTTTGCAAACAAAATCTAGTCAAACTAAAAAAGGAATCCACACAATTGGGATTCACATTTTCTCTTTATTGATTTACAGTTGCTTATTAATAACAGTACTGTTAGGGTTCTGCCACTCCTGTATTGTTAATTCTTGTTTTTAGGGCAGAGTCCGGACACTAGCTCTGTCTAGTCCTGTGTGTTGTCATTGTGTCTCTAAATGAGTGCCAATTGTGGGCGCGCTTGGACCGTGCATGCTCCCGCTTGATACGGGCGCGTGGGGTCTGGGCGTGTTTGCGATTACACGCTTTCGTCCTGGTGTTCGTCTGTCTGCAGCGTGGTGTTTCATTACCAGCGTCTAAGTCTAGTTGGTTTCGGGTGGCACGGGGATGAAACATGCACGCTGCATGTGTGAGCGCACCGTAAGATGTTTTCATTTTATTTGCTTGTGTCCTGCGTTCAGTCATCTGTTGTTGTGTTTAGCACAAGGTGTATGTTTACATACACCGCATGCTTTCATGTCGTCATGCGAACACGCAGTTAATGAGTTCTCCCATTGGCTGCGTGTTCTAGTCTTTATGTGAGCACATGGCATGTGGTGTTGTCATGTGCTCTCCCGTCTATTGTCTAGCCCCACCCTCCTTGTTAACCCATTATTAGTTTATAATGTTCACCTGTTTGTGTTAATTATTTCTGCTTTATATTCTCCTCATGTCTGCTGTTCTGTGCCAGTTCGTCGTCGTTTCTAGTCCTGTCCTGTTTCTAGTCTTGATTCCAGTCCAGATCCCTACCACCCTGCCCAGTCAAGTTTGTTTAATTTTTTTTTATTAATGTTTTCCCCCTCAGGGTTGTTTATTTTGCTGTTTATTTTATTTTGTTATTAATAAATACCCATTTTCTTTGCACTTGAGTCCTTGCTCCTTTTCCCCAACCACCAAACCTTGACAAGTAGATTAAATTTCACCCTACACTATGACCAACAGAAAGCTGCTAGTTTGGAAAGTCATTTTGTGGTGTATGTTGCACACATTGGCCTATTTTTAACAGAAAAGTTTTGTTATAGTTATGTTTAAGGGTATGGATTACAATCGAAATTTACTGGACATATTTGTGTTTCTTGTACTGATGATACCTTTATCAGAATGACCCCTGTTAACATGGTAGTTCAGAGTTTTGCAGTTTTTGTTCAAAAGGGTGTCATTTAAAGAGCCCCCATTATATATTTTGAAAACGACCTTCAATGCAGTGTGTAACACAGCTCTAAGTGAATGAAAACATCCAGCTGAGGTTTAAATGCAAAAGTGCACTGTGTTTAAAACTATTGATTGTCAGATGAAAGAGTCGACTACAATACGAATAAATATAAATAAATGATTCAGCTTGTGCTCGAAGCTCTGGATCCAGTAAAACGTGATCGCGCCCTTCCCTTTAGACATTAGCAGAATGCGGGGGGTCATGGAATTGATCATGACGCAAAGATTTGTCACGATCACCAGCGATCTCCACAGTCAGAGATCGCTGGTTCACACACACACTTCTGTGAACTACAGATCGGGTAAAGAACTACAACTCCAGTCATGCAGCACACACACACTCCTGCTCCATATCACAACTGATTGCATACACACCACCTGAGGACTGTCAAGACTGATTACACTCACTACAAAAGCAGCACATACACGCTCAGTCTTTGCTGAGTATTGTTAATCTGTTTGTGACTTACAACGTGTTTTCTTTGTTCCAGTTTTCTGTGTTTTTTGACCATAGCCTTGCTTTCTGTTATCCTTGCCTGCCGCCAGCCTTTTTGACCTTCCGCCTGTTTTTTTGACTACAATTTTTGGTCTTGGCACTTGGTTTTGGAACAGCTGTTACAGGCCTTGTGTAACCTTTCCAGCTGTACTCTGTTTGGTATTTGAACCGGCATTTTGGGCATGGAAGGCAGGCGCAAAACCACGGATGCTAAAGGACACAGCCTCTAACTTCAGTATCTAGAGTGCCTCGTGTGACACGGGTCAAATAGCTCATAGTAACGTGTTAGCAACCGCTTCGCAACTATTTTTAAGTACATTTGTGAGTTGGTTGATCCAAATCGGCTCCTGGTGAATCACACGTCTGTGTCCTTGAGATTTCACAAAATAATGAAGGCTCAGACAGCTGTCAGTGAGTTACTATGGTTACTACAATTATTTGAGATTCAAGCATTTATTTGAAACAGTAATTAAAACTGACTGGAACTACTTGTGCATTAAACAATTTTACGACCTTCCAGCCAATCAGAATAAAGGATTTCAACAGACCACGGAATAAGTGTGTTTTCCCTTGTTTGTTGTAAGTTTATAACTCTGAGTATGCTTTCATTTGTTTCCATGGTGATTAATCAGTAAATTATTTAAGTAATTAGTTTTGTTTGTACATTCATACATGCATACATTTATTGTCCTTTATATATTCCTGATTTAATTTTGTTCTTTGGCTGGTATCGTTTGTGCATAATTTTCAATTATGTTCTTAGAAATTACTCTACTTTGCTTCAATAAAAGTTTAATGTGCAAATAAATGTTCTCTGCCAATCTCGTAATCATCCTTTAACCCACATGTGACAATCTAGTTTAAATGAGGTTCATGAAAACTGTGTTAATTAAAAAGTATGGTTTTAGAGTTGAATACATTTTTACCTCTGGTTTGGCAGGGTTGAAAGCCACATTCAGGACAGTTTCAGAGTGTCTCTGGAGTTTATGGAGAAAGATGCTGCTGCGTGTGTCATATATATAGGCCTAAAAAAAGAAAGGACAAAGTCTCAGAACGGAACATAAAACAAATTTATCAACTCTAACTAAACTGCTTGCCTTATCACATACTGTATTTACACAATCACAGACAATTTCACATACTCTATTTGGTTTTAGGATCTGAGAGAGGCAATGAAACATGGTGATGAGGCCAAATGTTACCTCCATATCCATAGATTATGCCATATCCATAGATATTTGCATTAGATGTTGCCTTCGCTACTATTGTCTATTGGAAGGAATGCGTCAATAGAGCTGCCATTTTAGCACAGGGTAGCTGTCCTTTGAAATGAATGTGGGACCAAGGTGCAGTGGAAGACTTGCCATCCAGAGATATATACACATATATACATATATCTATGATCAGGAGTTTTCCCGGTGGTCTGTATGCAAATATTTTTTTAAATTACAAAAATTATGATTTTACATACCATTTCAACATCGATGTATGAGTGATCGCATGGGCATTGCTGACAAAGAGCATGGGTTTGTATGCATGGAAATGTATTATCTCTCTCCCTGTTAAATTTGATCAAATGCGTGTCCCGAATCACTCTCCTCCTGCTTTCACTTCCCATTCTAACGGAGAGAGCGATTCGTTTGTAAATGAATCTCCATTATGAACGGCTCGTTCACTTAGCCGACAATAATACAAGTTTCTGGTACCGCAGCATCTTGTTGTCATATTTCATTGACAATGTTTGCTTATTTTATTCAACAAAACTAGCAAAACCCTAGTATTTAGTGCGAGTTGGAGCTACTTTGCCTTATGGTCAGTGCAGTAAGTGATTGCACAAAAACTTAACACAAAAGTTCGTAAAATACAGAAACATAAAAAAACGAAATCTTAACTGTGAAATGTGACACTTTTATTATTACGCCCTTGTTATTACACCCATACACAGTGCAAAGTCCAGCATCTTCACATTGGCTTTAGCCTTGACTAGTTCGGTTGAATGACATTTGTCCTAGGAACACTGTTTAAATGTGGCAGCGCTATTGACACATGCTCAGGGTCCGTATGCGATATCTAGTGTACTGTATATATCTATGTATCCTGTATTTGTACAATCAATAATACCTTGTGCACTAAATAATCTGTGGTTTGTAGAGTCAAATTTTACTATCCAGATAATAACAAAGACAAACAGCATTTTGACTTATATTTTTGGCAAAAGGGTCTAAAAATGCCAGAAGATCAGCAGATTTGCACATTTCAAACAGCTGATTTGATCAAAAGTTTGGGGTCAGTACAGTTTATTTAAAATAATTCTTACAAGAATATGTTAAACTCACAGCAAAGTTTTTTTTTTTATTTTTCAAAATACTTAAAAAAAAGAAAACATTTACTGTAAACTTTGAATTTATCAAAAAAAAAAATCCTAAACTGTATTTACAGCAAATATTAAGTAGCATAATTGTTTCAATCAAAATAATACATTGTAATATTTAAAAATTGTACTGTGTTTTTTACTGTATTTTTTTAAGAATATGAGACTTCTTTCAAAAAGAATCTAAACAAAATCTAACAACCCCAAACTTTAAAAGAGTAGGGCATATTTTCTACAATTTAAGCGATAAAAGCGTGTATCCAAGCAGACTGTTTAAATCCATCCATATGTTTTTTATTCAGGCCTGTTAGGAAACACACTAAGGGTGTTCTGTGGAAGACACCAGTCTCAATGCCAGAAAGAAGCCAGAGACTACAAACAGGTTTTTGCAACATCTAATTATGTGTATATTTAAGGTGTTCAGCAGATGTCCTAACCTAGAATAATTTCTAAATAACTTCAACTTCACATGCGACACTGACAAGTCAACAGATTTTAGAGATTTAGATTTGCAAACGCTGTTGCTAAACAACACATACAGTAATGAAAACAAAGCATCAAGCAATGAACGTGGCGAATATTGTTGTTTTTTTTGCACAGACCGATAATTTTGCTTTATATGGATGTATCAATATAGTATTAATTTTGTTTTCTTGTATATGTTTTTGTACTCTCTGGTAGACATTTTATGAATCTACAAAGTTCACAAATTAAATGAAACATTAAAAAAATTACTTATTGAACGGTCTAATCAGCAATTTTTCAAATTATCAGCAATTTTCCAGTTTATCATGATTTTCTTACTTACGTAGATCCAAATCTCTTGGTTTGGACAAATATTATTAATATTATTTTTCCTCCACAGAAGAAAGCCACAATGACATAAAGATGGGGAATTGATGACAGGAGTTTTTGTTTTATGTTTTGGGTAAACTATCCTCTTAAACTGCTTCTGATGGGTAATGTCAACACAGATGGATAAAAGTTTAGGAAAATAGCACAAGTTACCATACTTTCCATGTCCTCAGTCCTAAATGTGGTCAAAATCAATCACTTGTTGTTTATCATAATTATATTTGTTGCTTATGGCTTAAAAATAATGCGGCTTGGAATTAATGCAATTATGGGGAGATGGGGTTCACTTTTTCTGTGATTGTCTAGTGAAATACAGAATGTATCAACAAATTCATCTGGCTTATGGATGTCTCAGGACAGCCACAAATAACAGCATAGTAGCTCACTACTGTTGTCTTAGCTCAGCTTCCAAAAAAGACTGGAAAGCGGGCGGTGCTGTGGAGAGAGATCTTCTCAAAACTGTCCTGCTTTACCCAGTGCTGGCGATTAATAACAGCTATCAATGCGCATATATTATTCCACTGACTTGATCAAAGACTAAACACACATACACAAACAGAGCAGAGACGGCAGTCCTCCCACACCGAGGGAGCAAATGGCAAAGTGACACATATGGAAAAGTAGTTTAATTGATTCATAAAGACCAAAATAAACACTGTTCATCCAAGTTTGGATTATCATATGGATTATAAGAGAGAAATATCTAAATGGCTGTTTTAAATGGCACAAACTGATGATTTCAGAATAAGCAGACACAGCATCAAGGGCTTCCCTGAAAGAACTGAATAGTGTTCACTGAAAGTCTGACCATCTGTACAAAGAAATTCATATAATTATTTGAAACTTATCATATTTTATTTGATTAGTGACCTAAAAATAGTGCCAAATTCAAAATATTTCTCTGTGAAGTCTCAAATCTAGGTCATTTGTGACCTAGTTCGTGTGATCCAAAACCCAATATCACAAGTCATTTGTCATGAAATTGTTGAGTATTGTAACATCCACTGTTTTTTTCCAAGGTCAGAGAGCCCTTTTAACAACAGAACACCATGGAAGTATGGCTATCCCACTGTTTTTCTCATATGACTGAATTGTTTTGACAATTCTGGCAAAGGACATAAGACATGAAGGAGCTCTGAAGTAAATGTGATGCAGCTGCTGGATATGATAAGACTCAGAGAGGGGAAAAATAAAGAGGTCAATGGAAAAAAGAGTAGCGAAATAGAGAAATCCTGTCTGTCTATCCCCCTATCAATCTATCCATTTATTTGTCAATCAATTAACCAATCAATCACTCACTCAATCTGTCCATCCATCCACCTATTCATCCATCAATCAGTCCATCAAATCAACCAAACTAACCAACCAACCAATCAGTTTATCCATTTATTAATCTTCTATCCATCCATTCATCCATCTGTCCATCCCTCCATTTATCTATCATCCATCCATCAGTCAATCAAATCAACCAACCAACCAACTGACCAACCAACTGATCAAACAGTCCATCAAATTAACCAAGCAACCAGTTTATCCACTTATCAATCAACTATCCATCCATTTATTCATCCATTCATCTATCAATCCATCAATCAATCAGTCCATCAAATCAGCCAACCAACCAACTAGTTTATCCATTTATCAATCTTCTTTTCATCCATCCATCCACTCATCAATGTCAGTCCCTCTATACATGCATCCATCCATCCATCAATCAGTCAACCAAATAAATCAACCGACCGACCGACCGACTAACCAACCAACCAACCAACCAACCCACCGTTCAATCACTCAGTTAATCAATCAATCAATCAATCAATCAATCAATCAATCAATATCATCTATCTTTATCTGTATGTCTATCCATCCATTCACCTGTCCATTCATCCACTGGTTTTGGAGTTTACAGTCAAAGCATTCTCCATTAAGAAATTAAAAAGATTGTGTCCCCAATACTGACTATGACGCTTAAAAACTGTTTGCAAATGTTTGCAAAACTGTTTTTACCTGTAACGCAAAAAGTTTGGTACCCAGGCAGTCCTGAATGTCAGAACACAGAGGCTCAGGATTATCTGCTTTACGACCACACCGTACATTCTATACTAAGTTTGTGTATAATGTAGGGGGAATGATGAATTATTGGCCTTTTGAATTCTATTACACCTTGTGCTTATCACGACACCATAAAACACTCCACTAAAACCCAGGGAGACTATTCGCAATAAACACTAGAAGAAGACAAGCTGTAAGAAACCTAGACAAGAACATTGTAAAAGGTGTATTAAATCTACTCACAGAATTGTCCTCTGAGCCAGTAGCGATGAAGCGGCCGCAGGGTGAAAAGGCTGCAGTGCAGTGAAGACAGCGGTTAACATGGCTCTCATAGCGGCGAACACACCTGACAGTGTTAAAAAAAACACATTAATTTGTTGATTTTTTTATGCCCAATTTTAGTTTGTGGATAGTTTGCAGTCACTTGTTAATAACATATTCAACACTATAAGGCCTACATTTGGCCGTTATGCCTTAATATACATATTTATCCATTAGGATACATTTCATCAACTGTTTAGCATATTTAGATATCATATAAGTATATTTAGACTGAATAGCATATATTATAAATATCTTTTGCTATTATTATGGATACATTTGTGATGTGTATAGACATTTAAACTGACCAGTCAGAAAGTGGTACCTGGAAACAAAACATTCAGCTAAGACTTTGGCATGAAAATCAAAAGGGTCATCAGTCCTCCAGTGGATCTGTTTACAATCAGCTTTTCATTTCCAGGGCTACTTTTGGCTCTCTCTGTAGACATCACCTCCTTCAGTATGTAAATATTCATTTAACAGACACTGACCAACTTCTGGAGCAACGTGATGACTAAGAGGACGTCGAGTATGTCCAAAAGCACAAAGTAATATTCACCGGAGTAGTGTAACACATCTGGAGCTTGTATTTTTCTTCATGAAGGTGCGATATAACAGTCAGGATTCACGTTTCATCAGGCTCCAGTGTGTTCCAGAGGGACTATGCGAAGAAACCTCAGAATACACATGAGACGATGCTTCACTTCATTATTCCGGCGCAGGGGATTGTGCTCGCAATTGCTAGACCACATTTCCCTGTGTTCTTATTATATCAATGGAGAATGTGAATTGAATAAGTCAATGCAAAACAAACTCTAAATTCAATCTCAGCAAAAGCCTTTTATATACTTCTCAAAATTAAAATGTATTTTAAGCCATGAGCTAAGGGATGAATCAGAACATTGCAACCCTTAATTTAAAGCAAAGTATGTGAAAATCAGAGAAAAGAACAAGGGTACAGTATAATACCTTACTTCATGATCTCTTCTTTTATTCTGAGACTGATGATAAAAGCAAAATGCTCATTTTATTTGAAAATAATTTGAAAAAACTCAGAAAACAAGGAAAGCAGACATCTATGTTTTTTTTCCCTAAAATCATTTACATATTGCAAGAGTAAAATCCACTTTTTTTCATGCAAAAAAAAATAATAATAATAATTTAAAAAATGAAATCATTTTGGCGACACGGTGGCGCAGTAGGTAGTGCTGTTGCCTCACAGCAAGAAGGTCATTGGTTCGAGCCTCGGCTGGGACAGTTGGCATTTCTGTGTGGAGTTTGCATGTTCTCTCGGTGTTCGTGTGGGTTTCCTCTGGGTGCTCCGGTTTCCCCCACTGTCCAAAAACATGCGGTACATGTGAATTGGGTAAGCTAAATTGTCCGTATTGTATGTGTGTGAATGAGAATGGATGGATGTTTCCCAGAAATGGGTTGCAGCTGGAAGGGCCTCTGCTTTGTAAAACAAATGCTGGATAAGTTGGTGGTTCATTCCGCTGTGGCGACCCCCGATTAATAAAGGGAATAAGGCGAAAAGAAAATGAATGAAGGAAAAAATAATTTTATCATGACATTTTGCTTCCTTTTAACTTAAAGTTATATGAGTATACTGAGAAAACGAATGAATTTGAAAAATTTTAATTCCAAAACCTGACTGCTGCACACCTGTTAAGATATTTAACGGATCAAGATTATTAAAAAGACAATTTTTAAAAATAAAAATGATTAAGCTATAAAACACTTATGAAGATATGCTAAAGAAAGCTGAAAACCTGAAACCATTGACCTCCAAAGTATGATAAACAACTGCTATGAAAGCCAGTGGTTACAGGGTTCCAACATTCTTCAGAATATCTTTTGTGGTCAACAGAAAAACAAAAAGCCAACCAGGTTTGTGACATGTAAAGGATGAGTAAATGATGACATAATCTTCAGTTTTAGATGAACTATGCCTTTAACAAAGAAATGAAAATAAAGCTTACTATGGAATATACATTTTATTTTACTATGCAAAAAGAACAGTTAGCTCAGAAGAAACAGAGCATACATTGCAAAACAATCAATTTATATTAAATTGGTTATTCCTTGTTTTTCAGTCTGTTGGAGGTCCATCAAAATAAAGTTTTAGCAGACACGTACCCAATATTTTTAGTGGCTGATCACATAGGACTCATAGTTTAGTGGGTCATTGTGTGTTTACTTTGGATTAGATATAACCGCACGGAATTCCAGCAAACACATGAACATTCATTGGTCTGCACTGTGAGCATCAATGTTTTGAAATGTGTTTTTTTTTTAATCCACAGAGGGGAAATTACCCTTAGTGCTTAACCCTGAGCTTTTCATAAATATAAACCTATGATTCTTGCCTAATGAGATCATTATGTCATTAAGAAAGTCACAAAAGGGGCATATAAACGATTTAATGCTAGCCATAGCATCGGCCTTTATAGAGCAGCACAACCATGTAATAAATTAACTCTTTTAATGAGACTGCACAGACTGCCAACGCATGCTGTTTCTGTTTTTACAATAAAAACAAAAGTACAAAATAAAGAAAAAGACATAACCAGAGAATTCAAGAGATGTTAATACAAAGGTCAAAATAAATTAGACTGCAAAAGGAAAAGAAAAACTTCATGGAAGAGCCTGCTTGAGGTCGATGCTCATCATAACATGAGGCGAGTCTGGTTGTTGTGATTGCTTTGCACGCCTATGAATCGAGAGTGCTTTTTTGAAGGTCTGGGTCTCGATTCACAGTCTGTGCAAGCCAGATTAATCTGGTTCTCGTTACGAGAAAAGATTAAGCTTTAAGAGAAAGCATAAACAAATTTATTGTTTAAAGCCAACATATTTTCTTCGCATTTACTCAACCACCAGAGCGGAAACAAACAGAATGCCAACTAGGGACTTTGCAAACCTGCAGACACCTCTAAAATCACAACGAAAATAAACTTTTGTTTTATGCAATGGCAAAATAAGAGACATTTGGATTAATGGTTGTTGAGAGTTTGACCTCTTAAGAACGTCATAAGATTTAGGTTGTGATGCGAAAATTAGGTTGCGAAAATTCAGTGTCTTGCCAGCGTCTAATGACAACGCTATTTTGATATTCAAATGAAGTTGATATTGTATTGATATTAAGTTGTGCTGAAAAGTGACCAAAATTCAAGCCAACATCTTAAACGGACATCATATTGGCATCAAATACTGACATTTATTTGTCAACTATGGCAACCAAAATCCAACGTCTGACTTTAACAAACTTTAAAATTATTATACGTTGATGTTTGGTTGTTTTTAGGTTGCGTTGGAAAGAGACCAAAATCTAACCTCTGTTCTACGAGTTCTGAAGTCAACTCGTCATTTCCACCCAAAATGCAACATCCCTTGACGTTAGGGTACAACATCAATCTGACGTCATGTTGATGTCCTGTGCCAACTGGCTTTTAATCTAAAGTATGGAGTTGAGCAAGCCACATAACTCCCAATAGTTACTTCTCCGGGTGTATGCTCACTGTGCATGTTGGGTGGGTCAAAAGAAAAGACCCAGTTTCGAGTATGCATACATAACAATACTCACTTCACAAATCCATGTAAATAATGCATATGCTGTGTAATTCAAACTGGGCAGTAGTTATTAACACAGGCGGTTCATTTGATTATTTGTTTGATCATTTATGTACAGGTCATGTTTATATTAAACATTTTATTATTATTTACATGATTTATTATACCCTGTAGAGCACTTTGCGAGCAATGATTGAGTAAACAAAACTGTGCACAGATTAATAACTTATCATAACTATGCTAATATTCTATAAAAAATGAAAATAACTAATTTTGCTTTAAATAGATCTAGTAAGCTAAAAACAGTACAGAACAAAATCTAGTTAAATTTTCAGTAAACTAGCACGAAGGTTAATATTAATAAACTGGAAACAGAAAGCTGCTTCTACATAGAGTATATGCATCAAATAAGGGATGTAACAAAACATTTGAAACTGGAAAATATCAGATCTTCCTTAAAAAAACTACAAATTCTATCAAATCTCGCAACCTATCATAGACTATATTGAAGACATAAATTATATAGGAAATAGTTGAAGAGTTTTAGACTACTTTAGATTAAAACTGAAGGTCAGTATTTATATATATATTAGTTTACTTTATTATGTATTGTTTGTACATTGTGTATTGGGTTTATGTATTTACAAATAGATATAGTACACCCTATATAATTTTTTTCTTTCTACATAATTTGATGGTGCCAGCAACTAGCATTCTTACAAATATCTTCTTTTTTGTTCAACAAAAGAAAGTAACCTTTTAAGCCACGAGTGCAAACACTATAAATGAAGAGGTCATTTTAATTTTTGGTTTGGGTGAACTACCCTTTTCATGGTGACTTTGCGTTTTCACTATTGTTAAATAACAAGTCACCAGTCAAGTTTTTAAAATGACAGCAGCTATGAAATAAATAAATCAGGAATTTACAAACACTGCACAATGCTTTTTTACAGTGTTTGTTGAGTAGTCAGGCTCCCACCAGCAGTGCCCTGACCTCCTGAGGAGCTGAAGACAGAGAAATGCTTCAGAAAAGAGAACATTTTATAAAGTCTTCTGCAAGCACTTCAGGCTCTGTTCCTAGTATTTCTCCTGCATAATTCAAAGTCCACAGGGCTGTTGCTCTCCTCGTAGTCTGAAGCTCAAAATGCTTTCTTAATTGTGATATGCAAAACATACAGACCCAGAACACACAGAGAAAGAGGGACAGAAGATGAGAAGATGTTCCATAAGTCTCAGTCCTCCAGAGCTTCCTGGCTTTTGGCAGAAGCTTTTGTCTTGGCCTGTGGAATGATGTCACTTGTGCTTTAAATGAAGTCTGGGGGGAGATAAAGCCCTTTCACGTGCTTGAAGCCAGAGCACTGTCAAAGAGCCAGCCGTTTGGAAAAATGGAAAAATACACATAAAACGTCCTGTGCTGAAAGACTCCATTGCCAGACCTCAGTTTGTCAATGACTGCAGGCAAATGATGTCACTAATTCTCACATATGCTCCCGTCCATGTTTCCCGTGTTTGACCTGCATTTATCTTTAGTTTTCTGTCTTAAGTGTTTTTCATGATTTCCTCTTTGACAATTTTCCTTTCTCCTTTCCACTGGAAATAATCCTTCAGAGAAGTGAAAAATATGCCGTCCTGAAAGGTTATTTCAGCCAATGAGTTAATGATGCCATTTTCATGCAGCTCAAGACAGAAAACAAAGGTGATCGGCTGCAAAGATGGCACAAATAACTCATACTTCATGGGGGTCATGACGCAGTATAGAAACTGCCACTGAGATGAATGGCAATGCTAACGGATAGCTTTGCTTAGGTGTTATAGACCACCGTGGGGAGGAAACTGCCAGTTGTGGAACTTACTGCATGTTTACATGATATATCAAGTCGTTATATGCTTCTGACCAACAGTTGACCTGGAACTCAGTGCAAGAATGATTTTTGCAAAGCCAAATGAAAGAAATTTGACAATTTCTGGAGTTTGGATGTATAGGCAGGAAGATCTCCAAGCATAATAGGAGAAAGGATGTAGAAGCAATTCACACCATTTCACAAAGCAAGGACAATATGTCTTTCATCAATTCCTTCAGCGGTCCTTATAAGGGAAATAAAACTGAATGGAGAGTTTCAGGTGCAGAGTATCCATATAGACATGAAATATCACTAAGTTCTGAGAAGAGTATGTTCACAGTCTGGAACTTTCCGCACATATTCCGGTATCTGTAGTTGCTGTCTCTGTTCTTGTTTTGTTTCTCCCTTCATAGGAGGACAGACGGGTCTAAAATGTGTTTTCCACCCTGATGCATTTACAGAGTGTTCTTAAAAGAACAGTTCACTCAAAAATGAAAATCTATCATCATCACTTACTCTCATGTTTTTTTCCAATCAAGTGTAATGATGTGTGTGGAAAACCAAGGATGTATAATTTTAAAGGGCACATAACATGAACCCTTTTTTAAGATTTTATATCACTACTATGGCTGTTCTGAGTGTGCCAGTCTAGGTTTAGATCAAAACACAATTCAGATTGTTTTATTATAATGTGTTAAAAAGTGTCATTTTGGGGGCGTGTACACAGGTCGCTGTTTTAGGGGTGTGTTGCTTCACATGCAAATTAGTTTCGACTTCCCGCCAATCTTAACAAGGGGGCGGGGCCAAGAGCGCCCCTGCTTTGTGTACGGCAACACAGGCAGACAGAGAGAAGCAACATGAGTGAGAGAGGACCAGTATTCAGACGTACGTGTACGACCCGGACACAGAAACGGAACAAGCAGAGACCACTGTTGAGGAATCAATTATCCAAATGAGCCAGAATGTGTCAGAGTTGTAGTTACAAAATCATTTATGTCTTTGTCCAGTTTTACAGCCGCTATGTAACGATGCATGCATCATCCGTAATGCGTTTGATAAAGTTCGCCATATCAGAGTTCTACAAACAAATACAGACAAGACACAAAGATATCCATAAGATTAACACTGCATTAGTATGATTTATATGCAAAAGGGATCGCGGATATTTGGAACTGATCCATTTTTCAAAAACAATTTATTCGCGAATCCCGAGTGGAATTGTCCCGCATTCTCAAAGCAGTCTGCGCAAACATACGACAGTTTAGGTACGTTTTCAGGCACCTGGTCGTTAAAGATGAAACTCAGCCACTTAAGGGCGTACTCACACTATGTACAGTTGCCTTTAACCGGGCAAAAGCACGCTAGTCTCCCCTTCCGTCTCCCCGGACGGCCCGCGGTCTTATTGCATTCGGGCCTGAGCACGCTTACGTCATCTGATGCGCGTTTCAGTGTAAGACAAGCGCTCTCGGAGATTTCAGTGAGATTTCTTGTTATGATTATATCGTTTTAGTCGTTTGATATGCAGTGACACAGAGTCAATATTCTGCTGAACAGATCAGCCACCTCTGACGCTCATAAACAATCATAAAGTCCTCGTGCTGCAGGAATTAGAAGGTTTAATAATTTACGACAGTGTGCGTTCATTAAACAGTAAGAATGATTAATAAATCCATATGAAACAGTCCCCAAAAGTCACGTCTCCTCTTCAGTTTGGGGCTCAGGCGCGCTTTGCACTATCACTACAAGCGTACCGCGCCAAAGCCCAAGTGATCCGGGCTCTTCCAACCGGGCCAGGGCCGGCCAACTGTACCGTGCCTGAGCCCGATTCAGCGCACTTGAGTACGCCCTTAAGCCTCTGTTACTCATTTCCAGGAAGACGATGAAGGCTCTTGTGTTGAGCCTTGCATCCAAAAACAGCGCAAGGGTGTTCCTTTGGTGGCATCACTTCGACTCACACTAAGAAAATGGCGGACGTGAAACAAACAACAAACTTATGCAAATATGGTAACGCGCGCCTGTCAATCAATATGGGTGGGCGGGGGGACCGCACTCCTACGTAAAGTTGCGGTCGATCTCAAAACCGCTCCAATTGGTCCTCCGTTTTTATGTTGTTAAATTGAAAAAAAA
>CAIGQQ010037872.1:324142-373004 GCA_903798035.1 Danio albolineatus
GATAGACATTATCTTTTACTTAATACATTCTTGATGAATAAGAACATTCATAATTTAGTTTAAAAATATATTCTTGATGTTAATTGCAAGAAAGATAAGCGTTGATCATTTATTTAGTCTTAAGTATCTTATTCACATAACACTTTTATACTAAATAAATAAATGATGAAACATCCCTAATCCTCAAATTTAGTTACCGTAGCTGTTGACTGGTCATAGAAAAGAGACACAAATTTGGCCAGGGATTGCAAACAAGCTGCACGTGTGAGCTGAAAGTGTGCAGACTTTCCAGAGCTGCAATTCATCCCAATAAAGCCAGAAACGTCCGCAGAATGGAAATGTTTGTCATACATTGTGGAAGAATGGTGAAACTTTCTTTCTCACCCTAACACAAATACAGATGGTTTAAAGTGTTCTGCGTGGTTATGCACACACAGTTAAGACATTCATCAGAAATATTCTCTATAAATGTGGCTTCAGAAACTGGAACGTGTTGCCCATGGAGGAGAATGTAAAGTAGCTGGGATGAGAAAAGGTTTGTTGTTGCTCATTCACAGCTGGCTGAAATTCCCAGTGATCAGCTCTCTTGATCCCTCTAGGCGTCTCTAATGTGTGGGCTTCTTGATGGAGGATGCCACACGCACGTAAGAGCGAGGTTGTGTATTTCTGAAGAGATCAGACTCACACGTACAGCGAACAATGTGTAGCGTGACTGGAGGTTGGTATGCTTGTGTGGAAAGTGGCCGCTCAGGGAATTTGGGATAGTGGCTAACGCATTATGCTGCATTGGATCAGTTAATCCAGT
Organism: Danio albolineatus; assembly: GCA_903798035.1. Taxonomy (NCBI): domain Eukaryota; kingdom Metazoa; phylum Chordata; class Actinopteri; order Cypriniformes; family Danionidae; genus Danio; species Danio albolineatus. Next base: position 324,948 of record CAIGQQ010037872.1, read on the forward strand.
TCAGTGTCCACCTGTGTTCACAACTAATCTCAGCTGACCCTGTTAAACTGTGGAGAATCTGGGCCAATGAAGCTGCGAAACACTTCTCACACGTCATAAAAGAAATGGGAGCAGAATTAGAAAAGGGAAGTATGTGCAGAAGTATGCTTGAATCTTTTGACATCAATCAATCAATAAATAAATAGATAAATAAATATAAATATAATACATTTTTATAGCGACTACTTTAGCAGTATTCTGTATATAACATCAAATAATTACCAGATGATTGAAAAGTGTGTTTATAGGCTTATACACCGTATAAGTTTTGTGGAAGGAAATAAGTGTTATGATCACCAGCGATCTAGCGACTGCAGACGCACCTTCACCTGGACTACAATTCTGTCACTTAATGAACTGCAAATCCTGTCATGCACTTTGTACACACACCTGTTCCGGTGTTCCATTGATTATACACAAAAACACACAGCTGGGAGCTACTCAAGGACTGATTACTAGGACTATTTATGCAGTACAGACACACGCATACACCAGTGCTGAGTCTTGTTAACTGCTTTGTGACATTACGTCACGTTTTCCATTGTCTAGTCTGGCCGTGTTTGACAATTTGCTTTATGTTTTCATTTTGATTTATTGCTGCCTGTACCGACCATTCACCTGTTCTTTGACCACGACTTTGGATTGCTCTGCATGTACCTGTTTGACCCTGTTGACTGTCGCCTGCCTGACCATTTTTGTAATAAACTGCACATAAATCCTCTACTCCATTGTCAGCATCCCTCGCAATACAATAAGAGTACATAAAATTACTGTTAAAATAATAGAACATTTACAGTATGTTCACTCAAAAATGACATCTGTTTGTTCAAACTACTTTTTGAAACAACACAATTCTTGAGTTTTTAGGACAACTTAATAGTTTTGAGTTAAATTCACTTAAATTTGTAAGAGCTAACAAGTTAACTTAATTCCTTCATGTTGTCCCAACACAAATCGATTGTGTGAAACCCGGCATTTTTTACGGCGTTGTTCCAAATCATTCTAAAAGGAATACATTGGTTTCCACATAAATATTAAGCAGTACAACCATATTTAAGTGTTTAGCATTTTATGATATAATCAGAAATATTACTTGAGCACCAAATAACCCTTTTAAAACACATTAACGCTTCACTATATAATTATGTGCATAATATGTGCAATGTGTGAAAGACATGATATTTGATAGTGTAACATCTTCAATTGAAACAAGCAATACTTTTTCCACATCTGAAAATGTTCTAAGCCTTGTTTCACATGTCTTCCATGTGTAATTTTAACATGAGATTGTAAATGTATAGCTTTTGTGCTTTTTCGGTAAGGGAAGAACAGCAGATTATTTTCTGATGAACATGTTACAACTATAAAACTGAAATCTAAAACTGTATAATTCCGAAAAAAAAAGAGAGAAAGACAGTTGCTCCAAAATTCAAGCACTTTAAATTACCATTGTGTATGAAATGTGCTACCTAAATAAACCTGCTTTGCCTTGCAAAATATTAGTTTTTACTGAATTGTATTTTTGCATTTGGGAGTTTAAGAGACAGTTTAAAAGTCAGTTCAGGAAAGAAATCATTTATTTGACCTGGAGTTGTTTTAATGCTGTACACAATTCTTGCTTACTCAAACATAAAAAAGAAATAAAATTCAATTCAATTAAAGTCCTGCTTATGCTCATCCATATAATGTCAATGAATAGTGACCAGACCTAAGCTTCTAGAAAGACACAAAAGCATCACAGAATGGTTCTTTGCGTCACATGCCATATATTCCAAGTGTTCTGGGCTTTTTCTGCATAAGTCCAATTGAACTGCCGTCTGGTAATGGAGTTTCATGAACTTGCAGTTGTTCACAAAGAGAAACGAAATTAATAAGGCTTGTTTTTTCCAAAACTCTACACTCTCAGAAATAAAGGTACACCAGCTGTCACTGGGGTGGTACCTCTTCAAAAGATACAAATTTGTACCTAAAGGGTCCATATTAATACCTCAAGGGTACATATTAGCAAAAATTTTACAAAAGTGTTCCTCTTAATATTTTTAGGTACTAATGTATACTTTTGAGGTACCAATATGGACCCTTTAAGTACAAATGTGTACCTTTTGAAAAGGTACCACCCAGCTCATGTACCTTTATTTCTGAGAGTGTATCATATACCCCCAAGAACACTTGATATGTAGAATGTCACATGGAATCATTCAGTTTTTGCATCTTTTAAAAAAAGATTTGATGCTGCACTGTAAAAAAATCCAACTTACAAATTGTTAACTAAAATTGAACATCTTTTTGAGCTCAGTGTTGAGTTTATTCATAAAAACTATTGAACAGCATGTTTAGGCTGTTTGTTCAATGAAAGTTAAGAATTCAGACTTGTTGAATGTTGAATTCTTCATTTGAGCGTTTGGTCACAATTCACTGCAACAATATGGATGAGTGCATTTTCAAGAGTTCACAGTTAGCTGTTGATTGATTATAAGTTTGTTTGGCATGCTGTCCCAGGAAAGAACCCTGACCTCATAAGATCCTTGAGCCAGGGGCTCCCTTCCATTTGCAGGGCAAGAGGGGAGTTTAAGCTCAGGCGAAGATAACTGTAGTAATAAACTCTGGTTATTTATAGTGAGTTACGAATCATGCATTAGTTAATGCGGGACCAGCCCTATTCAATCATAATTATGTGCTCCTCTCGAAATTAGTTTATAAATAAACTTCACTGGCGCCACGGTGGCGTAGTGAGTAGCACGTTCGCCTCACAGCAAGAAGGTCGCTGGTTCGATCCCCGGCTGGGCCAGTTGGCATTTCTGTGTGGAGTTTGCATGTTCTCCCCGTGGTTGCGTGGGTTTCCTCCAGGTGCTCCGGTTTCCCCCACAGTCCAAAGATATGCGGTACAGGTGAATTGGGTAAGCTAAATTGTCCATAGTGTATGCGTGTGAATGAGAATGTATGGATGTGTTTCCCAGAGATGGGTTGTGGCTGGAAGGGCATTCGCAGCGTAAAACAAATGCTGGATAAGTTGGCGGTTCATTCCGCTGTGGCGACCCCGGATTAATAAAGGGACTAAGCCGAAAAGAAAATGAATGAATGAATAAACTTCACTTATTCCATTTCTCCAAAAAAAAAGGGAAACGAAGGGTATAAAGCATTGGAACATTTTCAGGTAGCTGGATTGCACACTGTAAAAAATATCTGTTAATTAACCATTTTCGTATTTTGTGTTTTCAGTTTTTTTACGGTTGTGAATTGCATTATGATCTCTACTCTGTTGACTTTTGATGTTGAAAATTCAACTGCAGTTTAACAAAGTGACTTTTATTGACATTTTAGTTTTAGACAAGATATTGTTTAAAAAATAATATATAGAGAACTAACTTTGTAGAATAACAGAAAATGTACTGGCAGCCTATCATCAGGTTTTTGCAGCATAATATACAACACCAAACCAGACAATATATCCCTTCAAACTATTGAAAACTTTCATAAAAGTCACTTTTTCAAACTTTTCAAGGTTAAAAGTTGATAGAAGAAGGACCAAGGTGCCATTGTACAATTCAAAAGCCTAAATAAATGAAAAAACAAACAACCAATAAATCACAAAATATGGAAAACTTTGAGTTTACAAGGATTTTTTACAGTGCAGCAACGGAACACACGTTGGTGCAATGAAATTGAACAGATGCAAAGGGACATGTAGTCGAACATCACAGACAATATGTGCTCATCCAGCTTCACGGATGGAATGTGCTTACCCAACATCCTCAGCTTAAGTCCGATCCTCCCTTAACTTATTTCATGTTTCCGTACCTAATCTGCAAACCTGGGGGATTTAGATCAAGATACTCAAAGAGATAAATGGGGCACACGAGACCTACAACTTAGGCCCACCTTGGAAAACCTCACACAACTGTGGTTTGGATTATCCCGAATAAAGCGGTTCAACTTCAAAAAAATACATCAGATCTTGCATAACATTGAGAGAGAGACCTTATATAATGGGAGGGTGGGAGCGCCAAACTGCAGAGAAAAATTGATTTGGAAAGTGGATTTGTTAACACAAGCTGAATCAGTTCATTTGCTTTCACTCCCTTCAAGTAAATGCCACACTTCAAAGCTGAGGTTAAACTTGGATATTCAGAATCATCTACTTCTTCCTGACTCCATTAAGCTCCTGTTCAAAGCGGCCTGAATAAACTAATATATGAGTCGAGACAGCAGTGTTAAAAAAAAAGACTCCATGGGCCCTGTTTCCCCTCAAAACAGTGATTTCCCAGCAAACAAAACTCATGCAATCAGCTCCATTAACTATAATTATATTTAAGATGCTGGATCAGTCAGTATTTCCTTAGCATTGTTTCTGAAAGTGACTTCATCATGGTTGCCATGGGTATGAGGTTAACCAAAGAGCAAAGTGAGTCAGAAGCAAAGCGTCTTAGTTTGGATTTACAGCAAACCCAGAGCACAGTCCAGCCTCACAATAAAAAAAACATAAACAACCCACAAACAACTTAAGTGGTTTGTAATTCCAATTTTAGTGTTGTAACCCAAGGGTCAGCAGCAGTATGGAGTTGTGTGCAGCTTGTTACACACCACTGAGGTCAGAAAATTCGGAGCGGTCTCTCTGGAGAATGAACGTCATTGTATTGTTTTTTAAAAGAGTCAAGACATTCGCAACAAAACAAGTTTTAGAGGGTGGAGTGAAAGACTGGTTGTGAATTCTACTGTTTAAAAACATAGTAAAAATCAATATTGAGAATTAAATAATGAAATAAAACACCTTCAGTGTGACATTTTTTTGTCTTCAAATCTACATGACCCTTTAGAAATCATTCTAATATGCTGATTTGATGCACAACATGCTGCCTGATTTTATTTCTGATTTTTCCCCTAATACTTTGATGAATAGAAAGTTTTTGTCCCTTATGATTAATGTAATGCATTACTGATTAAGACAAGTATTAATTTATCCCAAAAAGTGTAGTCTTTTTCCCCTATATTTTTAGACTGACTTAAATAATTATGATACTGAGCATTTGCGCTTTTTCCAGTAAATACTGCAATGTGAATGCATTAAAAAATGTTGTTATTATTTTACACATATAAAAATAAATCATATAGAGGTTTTACACTTACACTAGGTTAGTGGGATTGTATCCTAGTCAGCAGGCACATGACTTCAACATGGCGTCAACATGTCGTGGGACATTGCATTTTGTTTGGAAATGAAAATCAGTTTGACATCAGAACTCAATGTCAGGCCAACGCAACCTAATTTTTTTGGTTGCCAACGCAACCTAAAAAGAACAAAAAGTCTGATGATGTTATAGCTTGATGTTGTGTGGACGTTACCAATATGACATTGGATTGAAAATCCAATCCAGACATTGGATTTTGGCTGCCATACCTGACGAATAAATGTCAATATTTGACGTCAATATGACGTTGGTTTAAGATGTTGGCTCGACGTTGGATTTTGGTCACTTTCCAACACAACCTAAAATCAACAAAATATCAATGTCATTTCATGTCATTATTGGACATCAAAAAAACAGTGTCCTTAGACGCTGGTGACATATTAACGTCTTATGACGCTGTTTGTCTGCTGGGTAAAAAAACACTCATTGTATCAAAGAATAAGGATATCACCAAACCTGATTCACAATTAATTTAACATGTTCAATTAAATACTTTTTTAGAGATTAAATATGTTCACTGTTAAGTATGCAAACCACTTATAGGTGAGTGCCTATAAAATCAAACAGCTAAAACGTATAATTATGTCAGGTTAAATGGCATTTTGATACCTCTGTGTACTTCTTCTGATTTTAGGGTCAACCTCTGAAGCGAGATATTTCTGATCAAAATTATGAGCTGAAGCTATGCTGTGTGATAACAAACATAATTGGTTTTTGCATGTCAAGCACTCACATTTGAGTGTCCATTTTTCATATTTAACGTGTACAATAAGGAAGAAATGAAAAAGTAAAAAATTAATCAATACTTTTTAAGTTTAAATTCAATTCTATATAGTAAAAAGTATGTTTTAAGCACAAATCTGATGAGACAATACTAAAGTACAGCAACCAAGTTGACCACGTTCAGAGGTCTCATGGTGTATAAATACATAAACTCAAATCCCACCAATCAATTTTGTGTTTAAAAGGTCTTATAGACCTCTAAACAAGGTCGTCTTGGCTAAAACAAGGTTCAATTTAAGTTGTCAATAAAAATCTAATAGACAATAACCTAAAAATAGACAATCCCAAATTTAGCATTGTTTTAAACAAGACATTTATGTTTAGATGTCTATGAGATGTCCATTAGACTTACTTTAAACACAAAACAATTCTTGCTGGGATGTGGTCAAACAGCCATGAAAAAGAAACAAACAAAGAAAAACAACAACAACAACAACAACACGTGGCTTATAACCACAATTATAGTTGCCATCCACATCTTTTTCATTTCTTTGCTTTTCTGTCTGCTTGTATGCTGAAGAACATGGGTTTTTAATTCAAGTCAGTGGATCATTTGTGATTGGATTGAAGGAAACATACAGTCGAAGTCAAAGTAATTAGCTCTCCTGTGAAATTTTCTTTTTCAATTATTTCCTAAATGATGTTTAACATAAATTAAACAGAAATTCTAGAAAGAATATCCAGGGGGGCTAATAATTCAGTAGGGCTAATAATTCTGACTCCTACCTGGTTCTGGGAAAGGTGGTGGACAACTCGACAGTGGGCATCAGGGATCTGTGTGACCAAACTGCCTCGATTCATATCAAAAACCTGGATGGTGCGGTCAGCGCCAGCAGCCAAGACAATATCTGAGACACTGGGGTTAGAGAGATATACTGAACTCACACTTACAGATTGAATCCTGTCACCTTGAATAAACTTCAACGTTGTTATATAACAGAACAGTTCATGACTTTTATAGCACTACCAAAAATGCATGAGTTACCCAAGACACTATATATTATACTATTTATTTTATAATTAAAAGCAGAAAAACTATATCAGATTTACACAGGAAAATTTTATAATTACACAGATTTTTTCCACTGCACGTTTCCAAATTAGGTCCACCACATTATCTTATGTAATGGTAGGCTGAACTAGATGAGTTCAACAAACTGCGAGGTTCAGAACATTTACTGCTTAATAAATTAAATTGAAAACATTAAAAGGGATGAAGACATGGTGTAAATTATTAATATCTGTACAATTTCCAGCTTCCTCACACTTGACTGAATTTATGCTTCTCAACAACTTAAAAGACCTTTAGATGTAAAATGTTATGCTTAAGGGACAGTATGCAACTTTTGGCGTTGTAATAAATTAATGAATAAAACTGCAGGCTTCTTGTGGGTGAACATTGTAGCTGGAGCTGCTACTTTTAGTTTTTGGATATGACCGATTGAAAATAGTCTGAATATCAGTTTATTCTACTTTCCCTGAAGTGTTTCAAGATAGGTGGTTCAGTGGGTAGCACTGTCTCCACACAGCAAGAAGGTCGTTGGTTTGATGTTCTCCCCGTGTTGGTGTGGGTTTCCTCCGGGTGCTCTAGTTTCCCCCACAGCTCAAAGACATGCGCTATAAGTTAATTTAATAAACTAAATTGGCCGCAGTGTATAAGTGTGTGTGAATGAGTGTGAATGCGTGTTTCCCAGTACTGGGTTGAGGAAATTTCAACACATATGCTGAAATATTTGGAGGTTCATTTCCCTGTGGCGACGTCTGATTTAGAGACTAATCTAAGGGAAAATTAATTTATGAATGTTTCAAGATGAGGCTAAAGTCAATACAGTCATCAATACAGTTGGAACTTGGAAGATGAATTCTTGATGTACTCGCTCATTAATTTTGAACCATCAATCGTACATAATACACCCTTAAATACTTCAAATTAAATTGGTATACAACTGTTAAAGTATACAAGTAGATTTATGTTATACTGTAGGTATATATAAAATATTCAGAGTTCTAACTATTCCAAATAAGTCAACGAGTTACATTTGGAGAAATTAATAGTAAACAGCATCCTTCCAGAATATTCCATCCTTCAATAGCTTTAGCAGGCAGTCGCTAAATTGCAAAAAGCTGAAATGCTCAGTCAGACTATTTGTAGGATACAGGAATAGAAGTCATTGACCGCTGATATTGAAGTGATGTCTGTTCCCGACTTCATGCTGAATTTACCAGCCAGTTTGAACTTGCTTCTTTGTTTATACCTGTTATTTACAAAAAAAATATAATTAAGCAATGATTTGAAATAATATAAGACCTCTTTATGTGAATAATAGCAAAGCATTTCAATTGAAACAGTGTGGACATAAACAGTAAAAATAAAGATGTAATCAAACATTTGGGATCAGTCCATTTTTAAATACAAACACACACACACAAAATTGGTCAAACTCAGGGGCGCCGCTGGCTGGCAGGGGCCCTATGGCAACCTTTGCGAGGATGCGTTGGGTAGTGTCATTAGGGCCCCTTATAATATCTCTGGGGGCCCCAAAACTGCTTGGGCCCTTAGAATTGTCCTAACTTTTCCCCTCTTAGCAGCGCCCCTGGTCAAACTACTAATGTAAATGAGCTGAATCAACACAATTCCTGAGGTTTTATGTTCAATCCACCTAAATTTGTAGAAACAATTAAGTTAACTTAATCGATTTGTGTTGAGACATAATGAAGGAATTGTGTGGAACCCTGCATTTTTTACATTGTAATATAAATTTGTATATTTAACTACTTTGCATTAGGTTAATCAAATGTGACAGTGAATCTTTTGTTCTTTTTACTTTATTCTTAAAGAAACCAATATTTAATTCCACAAAAATAGTACGCAGTTTTTTTACGTTACTAATAAGAAAAGTTTTGTGAACTCCTAATCAGTTTATTAGAATGATTTCTGAAGGATCATGTGACATTGAATATGAGACTAAAATACAGACTATTTTTTCTGTGTGTAAAGATTTTCCACCACCTTCCATGATGATTTTAAAAAATCTTGTTCACATAATTATTCTCTATAAGAGGGATATAAGATTTACCATACTAAATAGAAAATGATGTGCAATATCTGGCTCATGTCTCCTAAAGTACATCTTTTCCAGGAATTCCCCAGCATATAAACACAGAAAGACTAAGTTTCTTCTCCACTTTTTTTTTTTTTAGAAATAACCCACAGATTCTCCACTGATGAGCGCTCACCCCTCAAACACACATCCATACTATATTTCACCATGACCAAAATAAATACAGAAATTCAATGCTCCTGAACTATGTGGTTGTTACATAAAACAGAGCTGACTAGGATTTTGGAAAATCTGATAGCCTGGCATGCTCCTAATTTTTACCAGCTCTCGAACCGAACCAGATCTTCAATCATAAGGTCACCAGTGTTTATTGTTACTTGCTCACTGTCCGTTAACATCTGTGTGTTCTGTACCTCTTGATGTCATCTTTTGTGTTGTCCAGATGGTAAAGGTACAGCATTAGATTTGATCCCGACGCCAGCAGTAAAAACTTGTCCAGATAATAAAACTGAGCACTTCTGATGGGCTTTGCAAACTGGTCTTCCCTCTGGATAACCATAAAGTTAAACAAACACTGCATAAACAGACAGTTGGTAAGGCACATCAACATTTGCAGTGTATTAATAGCCTTTAAATAAGTGCTAAGTGTATTCATGTCACACTGCATAAAATACAGCACCATATCAGCTTAAAATATCAAGATCTCAGTTATTCTTTCGTTTTACCAAAGATGGAGTGCAAAGAGATAGATGAGGATAGAGAAACACAGGAATGTTATTTCTCTGTCTGGAAAATTTGAGACTAATGAAAGTCAATGAGAGACAATTTGGTGAGAGGAATATGAAGATTTAAACGTATGGAGCGCATTAGCTTTGTCTAAAACCACTCTCTTACACTTTGTACTATGTGAGTGAGGGGTTTAATGGTGTATTGAACGCACCATTCAACTAAATATAGTTGAATAATACATTTCGATACATGGAAAGGACATACTATGAGCCTCAGACCTCATTGTTTCCTTGTTCTCATGTAAATTTCATAAGTGTAAAATTAGAAAAAAGAAGAAGAAAAAAAAACTCATCAGCACAGTATAATTATTATGTATGAGTTTGATTGGCCACAAAGTTTCATAGTGAGATGACAACAGTTATATCTTTTTTAATCTAAACTTGTATTATACATTGTATTATAAATTGTATTATATTCTATATACTTGAGACTTTTATTTTGAAAATGTGACAGGCAGCAGCCAAGCATGTCCACAGAGCATCTGGTCTCTCCATTTTTAACAACTCTGTCGAGAATAATCATAATTTAGCCATTATTTCATTGATATGAGCTGCAGGAGCATCAGAGCAGAACTCATTAATATTTACAACCCTTCCAAATATGGTCAAATCAGACCTTTGTATCCTAGGGGTAAATTCTAAGGTTCTAAATGGGCTTGTAAAAAAGTTTCTGGTAACGTTTAGCACTTACCTAAGCCACATAACAATGTAGACAATAAGTACAATGTAGATATAAGAACAATTTAAAGGGCATCTATGACGGAAATCTACTTTTGGCAGCTGTTTGGACAGAACTGTGTGTAGGTATAGTGTTTCCACAGTCATACTGGAGTGATAGAAACTAAAAATTTAAAATTTACTGATGTTAAAATAGGATCCAAATCTCAGTGATTTTGAGGCCCACCACAACGTGATGTTGGAGTGCCGTTTTCTCCACTCACCGAATTTAAGACAGATACCATGTTTGTATAATAACATGCATACACATGTCCATAGATAATTTTTACAATAAAACAGAATAAAACATGTTACAACTCTCTGTTATCAGCTGGAACACAATAATTAATTTTATAAGTTTAAAACGTTACAGAGAACGGATGTGAAGCAGACACGCAAACGGAATGTAACGGTGGGTGGGGAGAAGCAGCTCATTTGGATTAAAAGTCACAGGCTACAAAAACAGCTACACTGCCCCCCAGACACCAAAAAGAGCAGATTCTACATTATAAAATAAATAATCTGACGGGTATTTTGAGATGAAACTTAACAGACACATTCTGGAGACACCAAAGTCTTATCTTACATCTTGTAAAAGAGGTAAAATAGGTACCCTTTGACATATTGTACCAATGCAATGAAGGTTAATCCTGAAAAATTAAGTGTCCATTCACTGAATTGTTATTTCCCAAAATGCAATATAAGATAGCTATAGAGCAATAAAGAATAATAGTAGCAACTTATAATAAGGTGTCTCCTTGAGGAACAGGGTGAGTTTGGCACGTTCTCCCTGTGTTTGTGTGGGTTTGCTCATGGTGCTTTGGTTTCTCCCATGTCCAAAGACATGTGGTATAGGTGAATTAAATAAACTAAACTAAATGTAGTGAATGAATGTGTGTGTGCGCGTAAGAGAGTGTATGGGTGTTTGCCAATGCTGGGTTGCAGCTGGAAAAGCATTTGCTGCATAAAACATATGCCAAAGTAATTGATGGTTCATTCTGCTGTGACGACACCTGATAAATCAGGAACTAAGCCAAAAGATAGTGAGTGAGTGTTCATATACTGATTAACATCTGAATTCTCTCATTCATTTTAGTAACTCTATGCTGATGCTATAGTGCACTCAGTTGGCGTGCATTTCAAAATTTTCATGACTACGTATTCTGTTATAATCACTACCACACGGGCCGCTATTTTAGAAATTATTATAAACTGTCTGTTTTGATTATGCTACTTTGAATTGTTTTTTATGCTACCGGCCAAACCTTGACCCTTTGTCTGCAATGTGCTGGAAACATTGGTCTGCGTTTGCAAAGATACTTGAGCACATTTCTGGTCAAAATATCCAAAACGTATTTATGCTTTGCTTTCAACAAAAAGTAACAGTGTTTATTATTGCAGACTCAGGATTTTCTCTTTCATATAAATGACACAGACACTGATGCATTGGGTCATATTTGGCTCCAAACACACACACAGATGCACAGGTCTAGAAGGCAGGGTGGGAAGACACCAGAGAGAAACTGTCAGCCAGAATGTGACTGAAGAAAACTGATTTGAATGAACTTTAGTTGTGTTGGGGGTTCTGGGAAAGGGAAAAATTACGGTTTAGAGAGGTCTGCAAGTGTTTAGAGCACTGATGTGCTGACCGGGGGCCTGCACAGATGCCTTTGACGTTCCAAGAGAGAAATAAAGCCAAAAGAAACACTTCTCACAGGAGCATGCATTCAAATGCAAATTAACTTCTTAAATCTTACAACTTTTCTTCACATGCTTCGCTCTTTCGTCCACTCTGAGGTGAATTTGGCGATAATTACGAGTACTGCAAAAGCTCAGGACTAACATCACTTTTTAAATTGTTCACATCAGTGCAAAGACTGTATTTGGTTAAATTGTTGAAACGTTACCATGGTCATGACAGGTTCAGAACCACTTGTGGTCCAGATGCAAAGGGTGGGGTCCTCGGAGGTACTCAAAAAACACCGCTTACTGTGACTCCAGCATACAGTGTTCACAGCCTTACTGTGCCCTGCCGAAAACAACAGAGCCAGCTGTAGATCAAAGTTCTGGAAAGTTACTTATTAAACAATGCCAGTCATTCCATACAAAGATTGTGTTTAAATAAAACAGTAAGCCTGGTATATATATATATATCACCCGGGGGAAACCCACACAACCACGGGGAGAACCTGCAAACTCCACACAGAAATGCCAACTAACTCAGCCGAGGCTTGAACCAGCGACCTTCTTGCTGTGAGGTGAACGTGCTACTCACTACGCCACTGTGGCGCCATGTATAAATTTATATAATAAAGAACACAAAAGTCAAATCTGAAAAAAATGTGTTATTCTGTGTTGGCCAGAATATCAACTTCAAATTATTCTTGTCTAAATTTTGACACAAACAAGTTCTATGAAGACTGAATATCTGTTATTGAATTGAATGAGGTGAATTTTTGAATGACATGTACTGAACATACTGTATATTTAGGTTTATTAAATAAAAACAATCATAGACCACTTTTATTGGATCTATTAGTAATGTATGTGTTTCAGTAAAAGGTCAGTAAAGGTCTGATAACATTTCTTCCAAATTTCAAATACAAATATAGTCATAAAGAAAATATTTATTTCAGTAAATAACAATTGCTCAGAATAGCATGTTTAAGTTGTTAAAAATTTGGATTATTATGACAAATATTCAGACGTTAATTGTTCTTAAGTAAAAAAACAAAAACAAAATGCTCTAAATGGCATCTTAATATAATTTACATATATCAGAAACACAATTATAAATTGTAAATCCTGAGAATCTCTCTCTCTCTCTCTCACACACACACACAGTGTTGGTGAAAGCTACTTTTGATAGTTATGCTTTACAATATTGAGTTACTCTCCAAAAAAGTAACTAGTTGTGTTTTACTTAGTAACTTTTTATGAAAAGTAATGTTACATCACTTTTTCAGTTACATTTTTTAATACCTGCCTGAGGCTTGATCTCTTTCAGAATTTGCAGGGTATTTTAATTTTTTTTTAAATAGAGGAGCTCTGCATTTAACGACACATTTTCTAACCTACATCTTTTTAAAAAATTATAATAAAAAAAAAATTGAATAATGTTACCTTCTGAGAACGTCTTGACGCTATACACCTGACGCCGTATATACAGATTAATAAAAGTTGAAAGTAATGTGTTTGCTACTTTTGTATTTTTGTCTTATTGGTTCAGTAAAAACACTGTCCAATGAGAGAATCCCCTTTTTTCCATGAGTTCAAAATAATGAGAAAAAATCAATCACAGAAATGTAAGCTCATTCTCTCATTGAGTGTGATTCAACATGATTGCACTAGTTTTAATTCAGATTAATTCAAATTATTTTTTAAGAGTGAAGTAATGAATAACTCGGGTTACATTTTTAAAAAGTAACTCAAATATTATTACTTAATTTCTTTACTTAGAAAAGTAAGACTCTAGACATTAAAAACCAGACATTACTTGTAATGCGTTATCCCCATAAACACACAAATCTCTACAACTCAACTGTCAGTTTTAGCTGTCAATGTCAAGCACTGTCAGAATGGTATGTGACAATTCTAATTCCAATTCCTTTGTGTCACTCTTTCAGGAAATGAAAATAAGAGCAGGAATTTGAGTAAAATAAACAGTACAGATTTGAAGCTCTCCCCCTACCTGTGTAGACATCTGGGTTGCCAGTGAGTGAAGAGTTATACAACAAAACAGATCCATCTCCAAGACCACACACAATCTGCTTTCCATCTCCTAGGCACAAAAATAGAAAGTTACCAGACAAAATGAAGGCATAATTACTTCAAAAATGACGATCCCGAGGCCAGGGTCTAAAATAACAACTACAGCACTCTTAAAAACAGGCATACAGCTTTATTGTGTTTAACTCCAGGAGTCTACATGCTGCTGGTGCTGCAGTATATTGCATCTTTATGTGAGACCACAGGAGAACCAAATAATTAACAGGCAAAGGATCGTTAGTCGCTGTTATTAGGTTTTGTTAATCGTGCATAAAGTTGGAAAATAAACAATGTTATGTATTGTTAAACTAATGAAATTACAGCTGGATATTAGGGTGTTAAAGAGCTGTTCTTTAGGTAGAAATAAAAATATATGACTGCATAAAAAAAAAGAAATATTTACAGTATACTAAAAAAAACTGAATGGAATGCACGCGTGCAGAATAAATACTGTCCTGTTTTAACCACAGAACTTATAGTTTTATATATCTTCATTTTAAAAATCCATATCAATTCTTATTTTACAAGATCAATCTTTTAGTCTATGCTGTTTCAGTGAACAAAACAATATATCAGCATTAGACATTCTATCACCCATCCATTAATCAAAAGAAGTATTATGTTATGTTTTTTTTGATTTCTCATCAATCTTGGGTAATTCAATACCATATTATCAGGAGATTCAGCCAAAAAATGCTGTTATGATGCTACAAAGTAACTTCAGTTGCAAAATATGTACCAAACCATATTTTTTGTGTTCCTGTACGATCCCAGTATTTCCATTTATATTTAACACAGTTTCAAGAGTTCACACTTAGCTGATGATTGATAATAAAGCTTGTTTGGCATGCTGTCCCAGGAGAGAGCCCTGAGCTTATGAGATCCTCGAGCCCTGGGCTCCCTTCCATTTGCAGGGCTAGAGGAGAGTTCGAGTTCAGGTAGATCTCGATGAACTCCCCCCTCAGCTTATTTCCAGCTAGTAACGGAACTGAGGTGAGGTGTACTCGCTAAGAGCTTGACTGTGGTATAGATTTGTGTGTTCAATTTACTTAGGGTGCGTGTTGTTTGGACTGTGGGAGGAAATCGGAGAACCCGGGGAAAACCCACGCGAGCACGGGGAGAACAAGTGAAACTCCGCACAGAAATGTCATCTGGTTTAGTAGGGACTTAAACCAGAGGCACTTTTGCTGTGAGGCAACAGTGCTAATCACTGGGCCGCCGTGTCGCCCATCTGAAAAGGAGGAAAAGTAGGGGTGGGTAGGGGGGATTCTTCAAGACGAAGATGTTGCGATAAGAAAACTTTGGTTATTTATAGAGAGTTAGGAATCATCTGATTGGATAATCGATCATGAGCTGACGCTGGAACAGCTGAGAACAATCATAAGCACGTGATCCTCTCGAAATTTGTTTATAACTTCACTTGTTTATTTCTGGTTGCCCATACTTGATGCATAGTCCTATACAAAAAAATGACATATTCTTAAATCCTAATGTGATCATACCCGAGTACTGCAGGGTGTTCATTGTAGTTGGAATTGTAGAAACCGTCAAATGGGCAAAAGACACACTTGGTGCTTCAGAGTGTGATGGATATTCACTTAATAGGCCGTTCCTGTTGGTAAAAAAAAAGTGATAGATTTAATTATTTTAAAACTCTACAACAGATTTATTGAGTGCTACTGAATTCTTGAGACCCTACAATGATTTGTCAGAATACTTACATAGTTGTGCTAGTTTTTGTGATGGAGCTGCTTTTCTTCTTTACGTTGGTCTTTGGTCTAAACATTGTCCCACTGTAAAAGAGATGTTATGGTTTATACTGTAATTCCTGAAATATCCAAAAGAGTATAGTATACATGCAATGCAAAAAGATTGTGCCAATTAGTTATGACAACTTAACATTTTGAGTTATGTTAACTTATCTGGATTGAATGTGTTGACTTAACTTATATCAAAGTTTTACTTGACTGAAATTATTATACTTTTTAAAAAGAGTCAGCTGAACTCATATATATTAGTTAAGTTTCAAACATCTGAGCTTTAAATAATACAAATAAGAGCAAGTGAAAATGAAAAAATATATATATTTTAAAATTGTATTTATGTGCGGTTTGTAATCATATATACATATGATGTATATGAATGTATATGTATATGAATGTTTTGATCGTGAGTTTTATGTTAAATATTTAACAAAAACCAAGTGACTGTACAAACTAATTTTTAGGTGTTTTTTTGTGCATTTGAGAGGGTTTTAGACATTTAAGGCTGGAAACATATTTGACAACACTGTTCACATTGTAATGTTGTGATGTGTGTTTGTCTGAGGTTCTTCTCAGATACCTGTTTGATGAAATTTGTATTAAATAAACCATGGTCCAGAAATTGAACATGGTCCACAGTGGCTCAGTGCTTTGAGTTTAGAGCATTTTTACTAACATTAATATGGCTCTTTTTATTATTTTTTTTCACAGGTTCTTTTTTTTTTTTTTTTCTCATGAGTTATGCGCATCAGAATTTTATATTAGATCTAATGTTGATAAATAATGTTTATAGGATTACTTTTATTTTATGTGTCACCATGACGAAGTTTAGTAGTTGTGTGATGGTGTATGACTAAAATATTCATGAAAAACGCTAATTTGTCAACTCTATGAGGACACCACAGACAAACTTCATTGAACATGTATTACACACAGAAATCAGCTTTCTGAAATGACCCTATATACTGTATAACTGAAGGTTAAATTTGTATATATAGTGTTCAACCTATACACAACGTAACTTTTCCAATTTTCACTTTAATGTTGTAATAATGTGCAGTTTTTTTGTAAAGCTGCTTTGGAATGACAATTATTGTGAATAGTAATAGACAAATAAACTTGAATTTACAGAAATATTTCCATTTTTTACTACAGTATTTTTAATAGTAAATTTGCAGCGACCACAGCTGCCTTTTTTTACTTTCATTTAAATTATTTGTATTACAATAATAATTAGAATTATCATGATTATGTACTTTTTTTTTACAGTGTATATAATGTTGAAGTTGAAAACATCTAGAGCAAGAAGCCTTTCAATAACGTGAGTCTGAGCAGGCCTGTAGGTTACATGGAAACAGAATTAAACAGTGTTTAAATAAATATAATGTTAGTGACCTCAGATTAAACCCCAGAGTTACAGCATGGAACATATTACATGTGAGCGCAATCAGTGTAATTGGTTTTAAGTCACATTTTAAAGCTACCAAAACAAAGCCTGAGTAATATTTTCAAATGAATGAGCTATGTATTTTCAATTTGTTCCAAATATTACATTTGACATATGTAGCACTGTCTAAATATGCATAAAGCTGTCATTACACACTTTGGTGGGAATGGCAGGTAATTTCTACAATTTTCAAAGCCTGAAACCATGTTAACAATGCAGATGTAAACCTGAGACTTGAGGTTTGTTAGACTGTTGACACTAAAATGCGTTTCTATATGTGATCTACTGGCTTACTGAGGAGCTGTACTGTATCCTGATGACTTCACTTGTGTGTGAAACACTAAAGCCTGATCTTTCACACTCTTCTGACAGTTTACACCTAGAAGACAAAAAGAGAACAGGTCAGTCCCATAATTAAGCTCTGGCCCTATGCAATCATCACAATTGTGTGCAGCTAAAATTATAGTTTGAAATAAGTTTGATAAACTTCATAAGAAGCGTGTTCTGCTAACATTTCTTGCTCATTATTTGGTAGGAACTACATTATAAGCGTGATACTGTAAAGTGTTGGGTAAGTTACTTAAAAAAAATTATTACATAATTAAAAATGTGTTTAAATGACTTTCTAATTACGGTGTCTGAAAACTAGCTTAATTAATCAATAAGTAATTTCATAAAGGTTCAATTCTACTTAAATCCAATTTTTTTACATTTCAAATGATACAGAATACAATTTAAACTCATTTAGATCTTTACATTTGACAGGGCATTTAGGTTTATTAAAAACACTTAAAAATGTGTATCAAAGCACAAAATGTTTAAAAGTCATAAAGACACCATATTTCATACATATGATATATCGAGATTAATGTCTGACCTACTCAATCCAGTTTCTTAAGCATGCGTAATCGTCTGACAAATGTAATCTTCTTCATTTGATAAATAAGGTTATTTTGCAAATATATTTGTATAAGCAAAAATATATATTTATATAAATATAAAATATTTGTATTGTAATGTATTTGTATATATATATATTTGTGTATATATATATATATATACATACACACACACACACACACACACACACACACACTCTGCTTCTCTGAACTGATTTATACAGAAATGTTGAACTTATTCAAAGTATTTTTTCAGTGGCAAAGTAATTTAATTACAGTAACTAGTTACTTATCCATTAACTAATTACACCCAACACTGCTGCTAAGTCCAGCTTCGAGAAATGATCAGATGTGATCCAGCATTAGGCACATTCAAATCAAGACTATTTTTGTCTGTCGTTCTTTTCTTTTTTCCCTTTTACACCTGTTTTAACAATTTTTCATCTGTTTTTAATACTTTTTATTCTCATTCATTTTTTTTATTTCTTATACTTGTTATAATGTACATTTATTTTATTATTGTTTATTAGCATTGTGTATGAAATGTGCTATATAAATAAACTTGCCTGGCTTTGCCTAGAAGGTGGTTATTACTCCAAAATATTATTAGGGTTATATTAGTTTTTGATGTTGAACAGCTTACTGTACATTACTTTAGTTTTATCAACCACACAATGAATAAAAATGTTGTGATAGGAACTTATTAAAAAATCCCATTGCAGTTCAAAGATGTTAAATGATATAATATGATCACAACATGAAGAACTGATATTTTTCCTTTAGTGAGTTAATGCTTTCCAGCTCTGTTAAAAAGGAATGCACACTTTTCCAAAAGCCGTTCCCCTGTCAAACACAGACTAAATGTATATCCTTAGTGGCTAAAAAAGCAACTGCTTCCTAAAGAAGGGTGACCAGTCTTGATCCTGTAATGAATGGAGCACCAACCTCCTCTAATACACCTTCCTGGGAGTTTTTTGTGACCCTAAAAATGGAATTAGCTGGTTTAGCAAATTGTTATTTGGGATTGGAGCCAAATTGTACAACCCTGTGCTAAAGGCTTTACATAGCAGAAGATTAAAATCAGAAAAATGTGCTATTATTCTGTGTGTTTTTCAAGATTTAAACTATTGAAATGGCTTCAAACAACTTAAAGCACTTAAAAATGAAAAATAACAGACTTGTAGCAGGACAGTGCCAAGAAACCTATTGTGAGAGCAAAATAAATTCTTTATATTGTGCACAATCATTATTCTAATGACTTCAACAATCTTGAAACAACAAGTGCTAATACAACTCAAATGACTATATGCAAAAATTGCTTTTTGGACAATATATTAAAAGTTCTGTCAGTAAGAAACCATGTTCAGTGTACTTTCATAGATCATACTTATTACTGTGGTATTTTAAATGATTTCAGTTTACTTTGGCAAATAGTACTGAAACAGCGTACTCAAGTGAGGTAGCGGTTTCGGGTCATTGTCAACAAACCACATCCTGACATAACCCATTCTTCAAAACCACGTTATACTGTTCTGAGATCAGCCTTTAAGTAGTCAGACCTTCAATCACATAGACCTTAAACTGCTGGATACCGACTACCAGTACACGTCAAAGCCCCGAAGTATGAAGAAAATGAGTTGTCCTAGTTATAGTATTGACTTAGGCCCCAGCAAAAGCTATGGAATAAAATTGAAACCTCTGAGGATGTGTAACTCTAGTACGGAAGAGAAATAATGCCCAGTTGGAGATGGAAGAAGAGCCTTCCTTATGGGAGAGAAAGAGAGAGATGATGATGATGGATCGCTTTTACATCCCTGAGACATGTGACAAAAAAAAATCTGTATATGCAGTTAAAACACACAAAAGTGTCTGCTAGGAAGTAAAAGAGCTCTTAAGGGTATATTATAATTTATTCTATTTCATTTTTATATGAGAAATTATCTGAGGGAGGGGTGCAACGGTGGCTCAGTGGTTAGCACTATTGCTTCACAGCAAGAAGGTTGCTGGTTCGAGTACTTGGTGTTTCCCAGTACTGGGTTGTGGCTGAAAGGGTATCTAATGCGTAAAACATATGCCAGAATAGTTAGCAGTTCATTCCACTGTGGCAAGGAAGTCGAAGGAAAATGAATGAATGAATATTTGAGGAAGTATCATTATATGTAGGTCATGTCCTTTTGCCACCTTGTTATACTGCAAAGTACAGGTATATCTATTATTATGCCTACATAAATGCTCAAAAAGTTGGAGGTGGTGAGATTTACGTAATTTTTTCCCCCCAAAAAAAGGAATTAAATGAGTATCCATCTTTCAGTGTGGTGTGAACTAAAATTGGTCTTAAAGGTTGCAACGCTGAGATATGCACGAGTACTATTTATAACTATATAACTGCAGATTAACTATGTTTATATATAATAACTTTAACTGTTAAAAGCTATTAGTTACTAGTTAATTAGTAACAAATAATAATATTGCGAAAAAAATATTACAGGGCGCCACAGTGGTGTAGTGGGTAGCACGGTCGCAGCAAGAAGGTTGCTGGTTCGAGCCTCGGCTGGGTCAGTTGGCATTTCTGTGTGGAGTTTGCATGTTCTCCCCGTGGTTGCGTGAGTTTCCTCCGGGTGCTCCGGTTTCCCCCACAAGTCCAAAGACAAGTGGTACAGGTGAATTGGGTAGGCTAAATTGTCCGTAGTGTATGTGTATGTGTGTGAATGAGTGTGTTTGGATGTTTCCCAGAGATGGGTTGCAGCTGGAAGGGCTTCCGCTGCGTAAAACATATGCTGGATAAGTTGGTGGTTCATTCCGCTGTGGTGACCGAAAAGAAAATGAATGAATGAATGAATGAAAATATTACAAATCCATGATTAGACAATATACTGGCGCAACTGGAGTTAATAAACCAATATGTCACATGACACAATCGCCTGATTAGCGACATGTTGATGGATTAAATTAACTCCAGTTGTGCATGTATATTTTCACCCTGATAAAGGCCATGCAATATGTCGGTGCACATGTGTTAAAGGGATAGTTCACCCAAAAATGAAAAATGACTGATTATTCACTCACCCTCAAGTGGTTCAAAACCATTTCTTTATTCTGCTGAACAAAAAAGTAGATATTCTGAAGAAAGCAGAAAACCGGTAACCATTGACTTACATAGCAGAAAAAACAAATATTATGAAAGTCAATGGTTACAGGTTTCAGTTTTTTTTTCTGTTCAACAGATGAAAGAAAGAAAAACAGGTTTGGAACAAGCGAAGTGTGAGTAACTGATGACTGAATTTTCAGTTTTAAGTGAACTTTCCCGTTAATGCCATGTTAATAAAGGTTTTTTCACTTATTTTCACAATTTTTTTATTTGTCTTGCACTGATGATTTTTTTGCTGATTTTAAAAGAACCTAAAATCTCATCCAAAGAGCACTGATACATAGTTTACCCCTTTAGCTTCTTCTACATGTATTTTACAGTTTTATTTGCATTTTGTATCCTAACGTTGTTATTAGCAGTAAAGGGTAAATTAATTTTGTTTGTTTCTTCTATTAAAAGTTTACAAATACGCTTTATTGATGGGTAGATTTTGGCTTTTATAATATGCAGCGATAAACTGTGCAAATTAAAACCAAACTTGTGTGTTAAGGTAAAAAAACAGTACATTTTGATTTAACACTGATATTTTTCATGTGGTCTGTGGCTCGTCTTTTCTTTCTGTGGTTATCAAAACTCTGTATCTCTGTGACCTCAGACACCAGATGTCATCAGACTGTTTTATGAAGACTGACAGTTTTACTGGATGGTTTCCTTTCCATGTATTTCGAAAGTATTTCGAATCAACCCAAAATCTTAAACTGCAGTATATTATGAATGCTGCTGAGACCAATGACAACTTTCTTCTGAAAAGCGCACAGACCTTTTGCCAGTTCTGAAAGATTAACATCTTGGACGGTAATGAGTTAGCATTTTAAATTATCCTGAATTAACATATGGGGGGTGTCAATGATACTGGAATACTTGTTAATCCAAAGATGGAGATTTATGTATTTGGCAACGCAAAATTTATGTGTGCTTTGTGTGGTTTTGTGAACTCCAACCTCTTTTTCTCTGAGGTTTTGGGCCCTGTTTTGCCAGCTCAGCATTCAGAGGGGATATAGTCATCTGTGGAGAGCTGAAAATAGTGAATATAAAGGGGGGAAAATGTCAGAAAAACAAAAAGTTGGGGAAAGAACAACATAAATAGGCGTTTGTTACTGGAAATAATAAAATATTACATTTTCCATTGTGGTAACTGACTCATCAATAATTAGAAACTTACAAAAGGTCTACTGCAGATAATTCTGGCAAACAACAAAATCAAACAAAAAATGAATTATTCTCTATAAACCGCTATAAAATGATATCCTGCCTGAATAACCTTAATCCGAGCACCACCTGACCAGGATCAAGTGCTTCTCAGAGGCTGAAAGATGAGTGTGGTTACCTGGGCATGACTGAAAGTTGCTCTTCCACAGTAAAGCTCTTTGCCATCCTTAAGCAGAGCTCGTCCAGTCTGACACCATTTACCACTAAAAGAATGACTGAAGTCTCAAACAGAGAGGACACCAGACAGCACATCTGACCAGAGAAAGAGAGAGAGAGGATGAGAGTAGTCTTCATGTTATACTGTGCCTCACACACACTACTTTCCTACCAGAATACAAACCGCAGCCAAACCTCGTAAAAGCTTTACATCTTAAATAATCCTGGCTTTTTGAAACCGTAAACTGCTAATTGCAGGGCTGTAAAAATACCGAAGGTGCAATACATGTGAATCTAGTGCAGTTTAAGGTTAACTGTTGGGATTGTTAAAAAAGGAGCTTTTATAAAGGAGATCATAATAGTTTGTCGTAAATATGGATGTTTATTGTTAATAAAAAACATTATACAACACTTAGAAATTCAATCAATCAAAATAATTTGCATACACAATATTTGTATTCAATTACAATTATCAAAATTTGACTTACGCTGCCATCAAGTCCTTCAGAGATCACCCATGAGCCTGCCATGGAAACGCTCAGGTCACCTGAAAGGATAAAAAACAATTCCAAATTAAATTTTTGAAATCTTGAATGACTACCATATTTATATCTCATACAGTGTAAAAAAAAAAAAAAAAAAAAAAAAAAGCTAGGTTCCACACAACGGATTTGTGTTAGGACAACATGAAAAAATTACTTTTTTTATTAAAGTGGATTGAACATAAAACTAGTAAGTTGTCCCCCCAAAAAAACTCAAAAATTGTGTTGTTTCAGCTCATTTTACATACTGTAAGTAGTTTGAACAAACAGCAAGCATAATTTTTGGAATGTAGACAGAAATCAACTAAATTGATTTATCATATTTTAAAAATGTGTATACCTAAAAACTAAACTTTCTCAATATTCAGACACTCAAGCACTGCTATTGACAATGTGACAATAGAAAAACATTTCTACAAAGCCACTTATGATGTTTATGCATATTTTTGAGGTTGCAAGATTTTGCCAAAATTATCGTTAACAGTTTAATTCATCAACAAGTATGCTCTGACTTTCTGCCACTATTTAAAGTTACATAACAAAAACATAAAGCAAAAAGTTGTACAATGCACTACACACTGTGTACATCTATTTGTATTACATTTATGCTATTTAAATTAATGCTATTAATTACCACATAAGCAGAAACTGAGGTAAAAATACAACAGGTCAAACATCTGCTCAAAAAAAAGCTACATTCCAAACTAAAATCTGTTTTAAGATTTAAACAGCAGGTCATATGGTATTTTAAAATGTCCTAATAGTGTGTTGAAATCTGCTACAACATTGAAACATTAAATTGAATCAATATTAAATCTGAAAACACTGTAATTTTGCCAGAGATGCACATTTAATATTAGAGTCATTTTTTTTATTTTGATATGATTTGATTGAATCAATTCAGATCTTAAGGTCTGTAAAAATGCCTCCCTTTCATAAGTCAACTTTGCTCTGACTGGTCAGCGGGCAAAGTTTGTTTTGATCAGTCTTTCTGTATCTATTCCCTGTCTTAAACAGAACACCATTTAAAAGTGTTCCTACAGTATTTCATGGACAAACAGGGATTATGCAAATGCTTGACTTTGTGTTGGCATAGAAAGGTAGCTGACAAACGATTCAAAAATAAAATGAAACTTTAATGCGATTCAAACTCAACTCTTTAAGAGACAATATCTTAATTCATCATGCACTTTTTGGATTAACATCTTTACAAACTGTTTACGTTGAAGAACAGCTATTACAAGCTGCAAATAATTTTTTTGTTGTTGTTGAAAACCCATATGACTCGCTCTTTAAGTAAAAACGTATGATGCCTTTGAGTGGAAGAAAGCTGAGAAGCTCTGAAGTATCCAGGTCAAGCAGACAGAGCCCATCTGAACTTCCGATCCACACATAACTTCCTCTACGGAAAAAGAACAAAGACGAGACTGTTTGCCAAAAGACACTACAAAAGAACTAAGGCCTGGTTAATGTCACAGAGTGCAACAGAAAAAAAGAAAAGGAAAAAGATCTGTATTGTACAAGGAATTTAGGCCCGCAATGCCACAGAGTCTCTAGCATAGAGACCAGTTATGAAAGCCTGTCATATTTAATTGAATCTACAGTTGCAGAATCTATGATTAGAGACTTGAACTTGCTCTAAAAAGCTGCAGTAAAGGTTTGATTTAATTCAGCCGTATTGCAGTCAAACCATAGGGGTCAGGGGTCACATCTACTGTCCGGTATACTAGAGTTTTTGGACTAACATGCTGTTTTGCGAAAGTAAAAAAAAATTAACATTTTTGCAAGATAGATTACAAATTTCAGTATATAATGACATGATTTTCTTGTCATGCGAAAGCTTGAAGGTTAAACTATAACATCAGGGATGAAACACATTACATAATCTACAAGGTCAACAGCTGCAGTGATGCGACAACCCTCTTGGACGGCATGAAACCATAAATAGGGGTAAAATGACTTCCTAATTGGAAATTTCCTGCTATGACCATAGAAAAATCAGTTTCAGTGAGTTTTTATGCCAATGAAGACAGGTGTAGCATGCTCTGCATCACTACTACAGTAACAACTCTTTGCATATACAGTATAATCTTAACATATTTAACTGTACTTAAGAATACAATTTGATTACATTTTAAAAAGCTACACAAAAACTTTGTAATAAAGTATCATTTAATTAACATTTAAATAAATAATCAAACATGTTATTAATATATACAATCACTTATTTGTTTAAAGGAAATGCTAAAGTAACATTCATTCATTCATTTCCTTTTCAGCTTTGTCCCTTTATTAATCTGGTGTCGCCACAGTGGAATGAACCGCCAACTTATCCAGCATAAGTTTTACACAGCGGATGCCCTTCCAGCTGCAACCCATCTCTGGGAAACATCCATACACACTCATACACTATGGACAATTTAACCTTCCCAATTCACCTATACCACACGTCTTTGGAGTTGTGGGGGAAACCGGAGCACCCGGAGGAAACCCATTCGACCACGGGGAGAACATGCAAACTCCACACAGAAATGCCAACTGGCCCAGCTGAGGCAGCTGAGAAAATGATTGGATTAAAATTACTCAAATAAATATATAACATTAAACACAAAACAATAAAAACTAAATAGATTGAAATGGATTTTGATTAAAATGCATTAATTTAAAAGTGTAAAAATAAATATAAATTTAATTAATTGATATAATTACATTTTATTAAAAAAATATTAATAAAAATATATTAAAAGAAGGCAGCACGGTGGCGCAGTAGGTAGTGCTGTTGCCTCACAGCAAAAAGGTCACTGGTTCGAGTCTCGGCTGGGTCAGTTGGCATTTCTGTGTGGAGTTTGCATGTTCTCCCCGTATTCGTGTGGTTTTCCTCCGGGTGCTCCGGTTTCCCCCACAGTCCAAAGATATGCGGTACAGGTGAATTGGGTAAGCTAAATTGTCCGTAGTGTATGTGTGTGAATGAGAATGTATGGATGTTTCCCAGAGATGGGTTGCGACTGGAAGGGCATCCGCTGCATACAACAAATGCTGGATAAGTTGGCGGTTCATTCCGTTGTGGCGACCCCGGATTACTAAAGGGACTAAGCCGAAAAGAAAATGAATTAATTGATGAATATTAAAGCAAACAAACATCTAAATTACTATGCAGAAACCTTTACATTTTCATATCTTGAGGTCCATGACATTTTTTAACATCTTAAATATCTGCAGATATCACAATGTCCTGTTATAACGTTTTTTGGGGGGTTTTTTTGCTCATGACAAGCGTGTCGTGAAACATTTATCTTGTGACAGCGATACTACAAAACAAACAATTAGATCATTTCTTAAAAGCTCAACCTTAAAAAGGTGAACAACAAAAGCAGAGCAAAGACAGTACCTCTGCTGCAAGCTAGCATGGTTAATCTTTGGTGTCTGTGCCCAGATTCTCAGTACAGGCTTTGCCGTCTCGACTGCTCCTCTCTCATCACTCGGAGCCATTCCTAGAAAAGTACACAGATGAAGCTTACGAAGATCTTTTTCACTTCAAACTGATGTATTGTTTCCACAGTAAGCTAGTCATGTGAAAACAGTAGTCATACGCAGTCTGAAATGTGGCTTATGGTTTTACTAACCATCAGTTCTACTTTGAGGTGGGCTGATTTTCCTGAGG
The DNA here is from genome assembly GCA_903798035.1 of Danio albolineatus. Taxonomy (NCBI): domain Eukaryota; kingdom Metazoa; phylum Chordata; class Actinopteri; order Cypriniformes; family Danionidae; genus Danio; species Danio albolineatus. Next base: position 352,116 of record CAIGQQ010037872.1, read on the forward strand.
TTTCTCTCATGCTTTTGTTCAAGTTTTGAAATATCCAGTTTTGTCACCAAGCGACATTTGTGGTCCACAGGCAGAGTGTAGCACCAAAGCTTGAATCACAATGAAAATTCAATTGGCACAGATATATATGGATTATAGAGGTCAAAGTGTGTGTTTGTGTGTGCGACTGACCTGTCCATCACCAGATCCTGTGATGAACTGACCATTTTGCTCCATGAAGGACAGACTTAACAACGGATATGCTATGAAATAAAAACGTAAGCATCTTCATTTTCTCTACATTTACAGACTATAATGAGTGAAGAAACAGAGATATTGTTGTGTAAGTATGGTGGTAGATATTACACACTCACCTGACAGGACAGCAGATTCAAAGAGCGTATCCCCTTTATTCACATCCCATATCTGATATATAAAAAAGTATTAATATACAGTACATATGTGTAAAACTAAAGAGACCATCTGAAAGTTTTGCTGGTTTGGTTTATAGTTCTGTAAAACTACTAATGACAGATTTAAAATAAAAATGTTGTCATTCAAAACTATATTTTAAGTATTTTAAAATTTTTACGTAATCCTGAAAGAATTAAATCAAATTATACATTCATTCATTTTCCTTTGGCTAAACCCCGTTATTTATCAGGGGTCGACACTTTGGAATGAACCGCCAACTCATCCAGCATATGTTTTACATGGCGGATGCCCTTCCGGCTGCAACCCAGTACTGGAAAACACCCATACACACTCACATTCACACACATACATTACAGCCAATTTTGTTTATTCAATTCACCTATACCGCATGTCTTTGGACTGTGGGGGAAACTGGAGCACCTAGGCAAACATGAAAGAACATGAAAACTTCACACAGAAATGCCAACTGACCTAGCCGGGACTCGAACTAGCAACCATCTTGCTGTGAGAGGACAGTGCTAACCACTGAGCCATTTCGCAGTTAAATCAAATTAATAATAACAAATTCATAATAACAAATAAAAAATGTAAAAGTGCTTTTATTCTAGTCTAATATATATAATGCTGATAATAAAAACACATTTAATCATAAGTGACTTTCATAAGGTAAATTTTTCAAAATTTCTATATAAAAATATAGTAAATATATTAACATTTATATATTAAAAATATATAAAAAATATTGGGTGTCATAAAAGTAAACATAATAAAATGTGCTATTATTAGCATTATTAATTATCTTTGCTGTCACTTCATCAATTTAACGTATTCTAATAATTATTTAAAATACTTTTAATAGACACTTGATTTTAAATCCATATTTAAATCAAACTGTTGTTTGTCCCTGTTGATGTCATATCTGCACCTTAAATGTTCTGTCCTCTGAGATTGAGATGAGAAGATTAACGTCCCATGGACAAAACTCTGATGCTGTCACAGGACCAAGATGAGCTTTCAGCACTCCAAGTACTTCCTCTCTCTATATAAAACACACACACACACACACGCACATGGACGCACAGACCCAGAGGGTTTGTTTTACTTAATGTGACTTTTACAGTTACATAATTTAAAAAGTGTTTTACTATAATACATAATGCAAAGAATACATTTCTAAGGCATACATTTAAGTCTGACTTAATCAGACATTTTTGAACGTGATACTCCAATTCATTTCTAACACACAAAACAGAAGCCGACTATTCAGATTTTTTGTACACTAATTTACTGCTGGTTTCAATGTTATCTCTAATATTTATGGTCTGGCCAGACAGAATGTTCTGCATGCAGGCTTTGTTCAGCATTTCATCTTGGAGATGGGTCAGCAATGGCATTTGTTTCCTTTTAACGTTTTCAGCACAACTGCTTTTGTTTTTAGAATTCAGTGAACAAAAATAGCGTATCTCATTTCATACCTCAGCATTCAATAGAACCACCCTGGAGCCACAGCACGCCGCCACTTTCGCACTCATTGGACACAGCGACAGATAAACCACCTTCCCGAGCAACGTGCCAACAACCTTACCTGAGGCAATTCCACCTGGGACACAGATGTCATGTTTGGGAGACAAGACCAAAAAAGTGTGACTGACAGAGAATAATGACTGCATTCAGAGCAGAGCATTCTTGAGGGGTGTCGTTTTATATTTCTGGATGAATTTAACTCCAGACTTTTTCAATCTGTTTTTGAATCTAGGACGTTGGGAGCTTATTACCTTCTTTGATTTGTCTGTAACAGCGATTGATGTCCCAGACAATAACATAATCTTCAGAAGCACTGCAGAGGATAAGACAATCTCTTACTGTCTCAAACACCATGGCAGACACATCACCATGGTGGCCAGTGAGTTCCAAGGGAGGCTGCAGAAAATGTTAAAATTACCTTTTTATTCCTATAATGTGACTCAATGTGGAATTCTAATATATACACCGTTACCTTTATTAATTACACCTAACATTACCACAAATATCTAGTCAATATAAAAATAACTAGTCAATATTCCGAATTGGAAAGAAAATTGATTTAAATCATATAAGCATCTCTTAAAGGGATAGTTCACCCAAACATGAAAATAATAAAAACGGATGAATTTCTCTCTTCAGTTAAATAACTCGATAATCTGAAAATGTGTGTGTGGGGGGGGGAATACAGTCATTGACATACATAGTAGGAACAAAAAATGCTATAGAAGTCAACATTTCAACTTTCTTCAGTATATCTATTGACCTTATTCTTCAATGCAGATTGTTTTTCGATTGTTTTAGACCCTTCCGATTTAGCTGCCTATGGGAGAAATGACTGAGAATAATAAACGGCAGAAAACGACTACGTCAAACGTCAAACTACTCGCTCTATAAACAAGTGTTGACTATACAGACAAAGTAGAGTAATATAATAAAAAATATCAGTTTGCAACATCAAGCAGCAGAACGAGCTGTTTTTAAAGTATAAAAATAATTGGAAGTGATTGAGAGCGGAAGTCTCGAGCCAAAAAGATTCAAATGGCTGCTCGTACACGGAGAATAAGGTGAATAGAATTACTTAAATCTGAAAAATATCTTTAACCTGTTTATTTCAATACAAATAAATAAATCATTTTTAAAAATAGTTCATAACAATAGCATTTTTCTAGGCAAATGTTATATCGTCAGAAATATAGTAATCGCAATACTCAACAATAATATACATGGCATATATTTTTTCGAGCACGAGGTGTGATAGATATCTTCTTATAACATTTTGAGTCTATTAGTAATCATTTAAATACAGTATTACGGCTCTCAAATGATCTCTATCTGGTTCCTTGAATATGACAATGAGTTTGCTATACTCACATGGCCTCCACAGTCACCAGAATTCTATTCATTAAAGGCATGGTTCGACCAAAAATAAAAAATCTGTCAACAATTATGTATTGTTTATTCATATAGCGCATTTTATTGTGTATGTCTATACACCCAAAGTCCTTCACAATTAAGAGGGGGGTCTCTTTACACCACCACCAGTGTGCAGCATCTACTTGGATGATGTGACAGAAGCCACAGGACAACGTTGCCGATGCAATCACCACACACCAGCTATAGGTGTAGAGGAGATAGTGATAGAGTCAATTCTGTGGATGGGGATTATAGGTAAGGTTATGATAAGCACCATCAATCTATCTCCTACAGCATTGTCCCAATTAAAGCACTGTAGACCATTAAGGGATAAACTTTTTTTAACAGTAGGTGAGGAAGAATTATCTAAACTGATAAATTCGTCCAAATTAACAATGTCTATACTAGATCCTATACCGATCAAATAATTAAAACAATTGTTTTCAGAAGTTTTTGAACCTGTTCTTAACATTTTGAATTCATCCCTACTCTTAGGATACATTCTTAAAACTTTTAAGCTAGCTGTCATTAAGTCTCTTATTTAAAAAACACAGCTTGCTCCCAAAGAACTAGCAAATTATACACCCATTTCAAACTTGTCTTTTCAATAAAAGATACTGGAAAAAATCGTAACTGCTCAACTACGTTCCTTCCCACAAAGAAACAATATTTATAAAAAATTTCAATCTGGATTTAGAGCATTTCATAGCACAGAAATAGCACTCCTAAGAGTTACAAATGACCTTCTACTGTCGTCTGACCGTGGTTGCATTTCTCTCTTAGTGAACATTCTTCAACAATACAACTTTCTTCACAATACATTGCTTTGTGTTCAACAGATGAAAGAAATTCAAACAAGTTTAGACAAAGGTTAGTGTGATGAATAATTTCTGAGTGAACTATCCCCTTAAAGCATCTATTGGTATGTGGTGAAATGAGATTTGCATCTTGGACAAATCTGCAGCAAATGTGTGATGCTACCATGTTAATATAAATCAAAATTTCAGAGAAATGTTTCCAGAAATACATTTCTTAATACATGCCTTGATGAATTAACGCAATAGTGGAGGGAAAATGTGACCAATCCAGTAAACTGGTGAGAGTAAATGTACTATAAGTGCACAATAACCTTCAAGGTGTTGTTTTTGTTTTCATAAATCCTTATATTCTTGTCCTTCCATGGTATGGCACAATGAGATGGACAGCATGCCAACTGAAGATGAGAAACCGGCTTACTGCAGGTTACAGAGAACCTTTCAATAAAATACTGCTCTAAGGTCGCATCAGCCATGGTGTCTCCAACAGTCTCCTGTAACAGACAATGATAATGTCTGGCTAGGAAAGATGTTTTGCAGGGCACAAGACCATTTTAAGGTGGTTAGTTTTGTCATTGGTCTGTTGTCAAATTATTTAATAACTTTAACAGTTAATTCAATCATAAATTAACATTTAAACAATGTCATAACATTATTAATCAATATGTGGACTTTTGGGGATTCTCTGAAACTATGTTAATTAAATATGTAAAACATGAAATAGGTTAGGACAATTGTTAACCCTCAAAATAATCTATACAATAGTGTCCCATGAGATTTTTGGTAAGGAGTTAGTGGATCAGAATGTTGATAAACTACACCATCAAATTTGATGATAATTATTCTAATATTCATAATTTTTCTAAATTATTCTACCATGAAAAGAGGGCACTGTTAAATATATCAGTCGTCCGCTTTAAAACTGGGGTTTGGTTAAGTACCATCATCTTGTTTAGCATTATTTTGACTGAAATCAATGTAACACAATGTATTGTTCTTTATTGAACACAGCAAATGGCACTGCCGAAAGTAGGCCTAACGTTACCCCAAGCTTCCTTAAACACACACACACACACACACAAACACACAAACAAACAAACAAACAAACAAACAAACAAACAGATACCTCAAAATGGTATCACTTGAAAAAATTGTGAAAAGATGATTGTTTTTCAAGACTTTAAAAAATATATATGTTTACGTGATTGATAGCAGCTAGCATAGCAAACTACTATCATTACAGTGCAGCACCTCACAGGTGGTTTTCTGAAGATTAACTTAAGACAACTGTTTTTTACCATTAGTCGAAAATTAACGAAACGCTTTTTGAGTTTTGTGAAATGTGCAAAAAATATCATCAGCAAAACTAAACTCTTTAACATCTTAAACGTTTAACATCACTCACCTGAAGGTAAACGCTCATACGATAGTTGCGTCTGTGACTGCGTCGCTGTTGCTTTGGAAACAAGACCTGGACGGCACACCAGGAGGGACAATTGATTGGCAATGTCAGATTGCGAGTATCTTAAATTAAATATTTTATTTATTTATGAATACATTGCATGATAGAAATGTTGTGTCTGTGGATTATTGCAAAATGTTATTTAATATATTTAATAACAACACATCTAATACAGAACCACTGACTATTTGATTAAATTGCTTTCATTTTATATAACGTTAACTTTTGTAGTGCAGCCGGTCTCTTACCTAGGATTTATTATTTAAATAAGCTGACAAAACAAACACCAACCCTTAGGAAACATTGCATTAGGTCCAAAGACCAGGCAAAATCTTTTATACACCAGTGCCCCCTCAAGGTAAACTGCGGTTAGACAGAATACACGTACAGTTATTTATAGTCATCACAAAACAATAGGAAGAAATATCAAATAAAAGAAAACAACATGTAAGAACATGTCGAAGATGAACAGGTTACTTTAGTCAAATAAAATATAAAACAACGATTTTCAAAATAGCAAACAACGTTTTATTTGCCTTGCAAATGAATTATTTTACTGTGTTTTGTATAAATTGACAATCCTAAAATAATTCGCAGAATTACTCTTCACGAAAAAATAAACCAAACTAAAAAGTGTGAATAATCCTATCTGGTTGTTCCATTTGCTGAATGTTTTCACCAACAAACCTACGAGCTACGAGTCCACGCCCACATCTGTTCATCGCCAATAGATCTTAGACAAACACACCAAGCTATCCAATCATCAAAGCGTTATCAACATATGCACCATATAGGATACGCCTCTTATCCCCAACGTCCAATGAAAATGTCGCCTTCAGTCTGTCATTCATGTCTGCCGGCCCAGTTTCTCTGACGGAACGGAAGCCGAGATGGGCCAAACCAGCCCATCCGGATAACAGAGACAAACTTGGCAGCGAGCGGATGAACTGGTCGGATCTTTGTTCTTCACAGACAGACTATCAACCTCTTTATACTTCAGCGTATCGTCAGTTATATGTCTCGCGTTTATATCAAGATTATATAAAACATCACTTCCCTCAGCACGCAGCTTCAGCACAGTCATATAACGTTACTTTCTGAGCTAGCATATTTTCCTAGTGTTTTTAGTTCATTCTTCCCCCCACCGACGAGGTTTTATTGGACCAAGATAGGCGGCGCGGGCACCAAGATGTCGAACCGGATGGTGTGCAGAGAAGCGAGCCACGCCGGCAGCTGGTACACGGCCTCAGGTAGAACCAGAGACCCGAGAGCGGCCCGGGCCTGAGGTCCGGTGTCCTGCTTACTGTGTGTGAGAGAGTCTGGAAGTGTCTCAAAACCTTGTGAGCTGCCTTCTCAGACAGCAATTTTGACCGCTCCTGTGATGACTAGAATGTTGCCTAGGTAGATAGCTCAGTTGGGTTTTAGTCACAGCCCTTTCGATCAGCTGGGAATTATTAAATAGGTGTTGCTAAAATTGTTTAAAGACCGCATGGTGCGTTTCGTAACGTGTAGGTTTTTTTCTGAAATAACAGTCGTTTATTATATTATTAAGTTTGTTTAAAATGTAAAACTTAATAATGATAGTAGCTTAATGTTGCTATAGTATCACTTTAAAGGGATTTCACTTTGCTCAGCAATTAGTCTAAATCTGCAATCTGTACTGGGTGTTGGTCATAAAATGTCGTTTATTTTGTCCCATGCGATTCTTTTATAAAGTACTTTGAATATTGTAAATTAATTCTAATTGAAGTGAAACCACTTTTATTTTATTTTAAATGCCACTATCTAAGTCGTCAAGACGGATCCAGTAATATTTGGATCCATAATTGCCTTGTTGTTATTTATTTTGTGTCTAACGTTTGTATATTCGTGCTTTTTTTCTGTGTAAATCAGCAGATGAGAACAAAAACAGGCCAGCAGTTAGCGGGTTAGCCTGTAGCCAGTGTGTGTTTGTGTATTTTCTTACACAAGTCAACTACACAAACTAATACCACAGATTAATATACCATCCACGCTAACTTCACCCAGCCCTGCTTTGCCGGATCAGTAAATCCATACTGATGAACTTCTGTCGCTATTCATAAGGTTGGATTTATCCTGCTAACGGCTAAAGCTATTTGATGAAGTATCTATGACAGCTGTACTTGACAGTTGTGTTTTTAGAATTAATAAAATACATTTATTTTTAATGCTGTCGTCATTTAATATTTTGTTTAATGTAATAACGATCGGCATTATTTGGCTAGTTCCATTCCAGTAAAAACAGAGCAGTCACCACATGAAAGTCTGTAGAGGGCCGGTGATGTATTTTTCTCTCATGCAGTAACAAAGGATGCATGACAAAAGCCTAGTTCTGCACACACACTAGATCACATGTGTTTACACCAGTCTGCTAACGTTTACAGGATGACCTGCATTCTGCCACTGGCATTAGAGAGCTTGTTTTCACTGAAACACCCATTTTTTAATATTTTGCATCTTGTATTTTACATGGTCTATTTCAATATACATCTATAACATTATGTAATAGATAATGCAATTTACTTGAAGTAATGTACCATACATAAATATAAACATCCTCAGGCTGTTATGTCTTGATTTTTAAGATCCAGATCGTAGCCTAACAGGACAATAAAGGAATTTAAGTTATTCTGTTAAATTCTAAGGATCACAATACAATGTTGTGAGTAAAAATTTGTTATTCCACAAAATATTAATTTCTTAACTCTTCTGTAGTTAAAAGCTTGGATTTACATACACAGATTTACATTTGTAAAAAACCTGTCCCTAGCTATGGCCTTCGTTCACAGGATATTTATTTACTGTCTATTTCTAAAGTGCGGACTGAGATGGGGAAAAAAGCCTTTTAAATACACAGCACCTTTTGCATGGATTAATCTACAAACAAAGTTGCAGTTTAAAGAATTGATTTCATTAAATGCTTTAAAAAAAGTATAAATGATTTAGAAATTGAAACAGGCTTGTAGATGTTTTGAATAGTTTGTTTGTCAGTGTGATTCATGTTAACTGTCAATTATTTTTTGTTTGTTGTCTGTTAGAACCATGTGACATGTATACTAATCTTGGCCAGGGTTTTTAATCTCAATGTCTGTCCTGGTAAAAAAAGGTTATAATAATAATAATAATAATAATAATAATAATATTAATTTGCACCATGAGCATAAACGTGGCTTGTTTTTTGTTGTTGTTGCTATTTTAACTAATTTTCATTTTATTTCATTTTATTTATATTTTGACTAATGTTCGTATTAGTAGATTACAAAATATAAAAAATGTTTACTTAATAATTTCACAAATACTTTAATTCATAAATCCAGAAAAAATGAAGCGGTCTCTTATTATTTTCCATACTGATTCGTCTGTTTTATTAATATGTGCACAAATAAAGAATAAATAGTTTCTTTTGTTGTCATTTAATTTGTATTTGATAAAAAGCCACCCAGTTCTCTTGATATCCTCATCAGCCATTAAAATCCATATCCACCCAACACTAAAATAAACGTGTTTTCACATTCATCAATATTCAGACTTGGCAGCTCTTGAGAATATCATTAGTGATGTAACTGTATGATTCATCGCAGTTTAGAGATTTGATTAACAACGGTTACAATTTGACCAAATTGGCTGCATTCTTGATCCCTTTTAAAGAATCAGCTGAAGTACATCTGTTGACTGGTTCTCAAAACCGTTATCTTGTCCTGTCTGACTCTGATAAGAAAGTCATTAGAGCAGACACAATGGCTCTGTAAGAGGCTGAAATATTACTGAAATCAACATTCAGAACTGCCGTTTCACCTAATGAGGCATTATTTGTTTGTTCCATTTATAATTGTTTGAGTAATCCTCATGTGAATGCTTGATTATACTGTTATATGTTTTTGTGACGTGGTGTGTGGTGACGTGGTGTGAATTGAGGGGATCCTATTTATACATACTTTTTTTTTTTTTCACTTTTTCAATAAAGGAACATTTAAGGTATTGTTCACCTAAAAATGAAAATGACCTCATTTATTCTACTTCATGTGGTTTTAAACCTTTATGCAGGGTATCTATTGGGTCTTAAAAGGTCGTAAAATCTCTTAAATCTCAAATTGAATTATTGTGTTGTAGGTAGGTATGGGTCGGTGTAAGTTTCTGAAGTTATGATAACCTTGAATAAAAATATCACGGTATCACGTTATTGTGTTTACTGCTGTAAAATAATTTATTTTAAAATGTCCCATGTAACACAATATATTACATTTTAGAAAACATTTATATTATTTTGGAACAGTAAACGTGTCAGGCTACATAATTAAATTAAACAATTCACTTCTACAATCTTCATTGGCTTACAACACATAAAACACTTAAAAACCCTTTTCATATACCTTAGAAATGGTATAACAAAATATTTTGGCGGTTTGAATACCTTAACTTTTCCAAATCGTGGTAAACCTTGAAGGCGGTTATCGTCCCATGCCTAGTTGTAGGTCTTGAAATCTTTTTTTAACAGGTCTTAATTTTCCTTAGTTCATGTATAGCTACCAAATCTGGCCATTAACACCCATACAATCACCAACAATTCCAATCTCAATAAAACCTTTTATTTAAAAATAGCATTTAATTACTTTCCTTACAGTAACATTTGTTTAAAAGTTCTCCATTTATTTACTGCTGAAGATACTGACCTATATTTTTATTATTAAGTTATTATTATTGTATTATTAAATTATAATCATTATTTTTTGGTGATAGTGAATTATTTGATAGTGAAAATCTTTTCCAACTGGGGTATTCACATCATATTCACTGGGACATTTATTTTATTATTATTATTTTTTTGTAGAGTGCCAATTGCTGGGAAATTCGATGAGCCCCAGCATTTTTCAAAATATCTTTTTGTGTGTGTGTGTTTAAAAAAAAAAAAGATTCAAATCAGAACATTTTTTTTAATTTTTTAAAGTGCTGTTTTAATTATGGGAAAATAGTAGATTTTTTTTTAAAAGCCCGAATGAACACTTAATTTTATCGTACAAGTCAAAAATATGCGCACAAATCTATTAGTTTTGACTTTAACATGGTCTTGACAGAATATGTCAAAGTAGCCTTTAAAATATGAGTAGTTTGTGGTTAAGTCTGAGTTAAAACATTTCTGCATAGTCCTTATGACATATACTACATTTATAAGACGATCAATAATCTTCCGAGCTTTAGCGTAATAAAAATATCTTCATGTTTACTACTTCTAATTTTTCTCTCTCCTTATATTTAGGATCCCAGCTTAACGCACAACTTGAGGGCTGGTTATCTCAAGCACAATCTATAGCGGGTCCAGCCAGAGCCATAATAGCACCGTAAGTGGAATAAAACCAGGAAAACACTTTCACTTGTATCTCCGCATTCTCAAAGGACTGTATTTTGCAGGCACGCCGGCTACACCTACTGCGGTGCGTGTGCCGCTCACGCCTACAAGCAGGTGGACCCCTCCATCACGTAAGTGTCTTCTTAGCATTCTCTTGAAGTAGCCGTAATAGAGTTTTCAATGGGGAGAGAGGGTAACCGCAGCGCTGCTCTCTCATTCATCAGTCGGAGGGTGTTCATTCTCGGCCCCTCTCACCACGTGCCGCTGTCTCGCTGTGCCCTCTCCCCCGCCGAGGTCTACAGAACGCCACTGTACGACCTGAGGATCGACCAGAAGGGTAAGGAGTCTCATTTCTAGGCCTGTCACAATAATCAATATATCGACTTATCGCACAGCACATGTACATGACCTCAATCATTTTTGGTAATGCAGTGTATATCGCCCATACGTTTTAGCTGATTGCGCGACATCCCTATTGGAGGTGTCAGTATGGTTTAAAAAATGTCTGACAAATGAATTAATTGGTAAGTTTTTTTTTTTGTTTCATAGATTCAGTAGACGAATTATTCAATTTTATAATTATTATTAAAGTATAAAATTAATTAAAACAAGGATATGCATTAATAAGATGTGGTCGTGGAAGCGAATTTGTGATCAAACTATGCTCAGAGCTCCAGTTTAAAATAGGGTAACAGTCAGTTAAACTATAGTATAACACACTGTCTAAATAAATAGGCTATAAAATACACAGTTGATGTAGGCCTATTAAACATTAATTAAAATCTGTACTGAAAGAAAAAAAAGCACAAGAAAGAATGGTGCTTTGAAACAAAATCATTTTATAGGCAGCAAAATAATAGAGTTAGCCTGCTAGACAAATTTTATGTCTGAGTTGTATTGGTTTACCTGCGAGAGTGAGCTGAATGTTATTGGTTGACAGTATATCAGTTCAGTGTGTTCACTGTTACATAACTGCCCCCTGCTGGTCATGTCCTTCTTGTGTTAGACCATGTTGTGGTTTGACGCGCACTACTGCAGTAAGATGCGACAACATTTTAGATCACTCGCACGTTCTTAGTAGCCATATCTGTATGGGAGCCGACTTCGCAGCCTCTGTTACTTTTTTCTTTGCACTTTTTTGGTAACATTTATTATTATCTATTTAGGGTACCTGTTTTCATATTCTGATTCCAATGCCTAATTATTACACTGTTAATAGGGATGCACCGATACCATTTTTTTGGAACCAATCTGATCTCGATACCAAAATTCTGAGTATCGACCGATACAGATCCGATCCCGATACTGTGCTGTTTTTTTTTTTTTTAAATACATGATGCAGTTTCTATACTAATAAAATAACATATCTTCTTTAGTAAAAATGACAGATCTATAGGCCTACTAAATATGACAGACAGCACAATCTAACTAAAAACATAATGCTTGCTATAAACTATAGGCTACATTATTTGAGCATTCGTTATGACATTGATATGATCTGTTGTGGTCCAGAGTTTTTTTTCTTTTTATATCTAGATTCTTTGAAATCTGTAATAGGCTACCATTTAATCAACTTCTTTGACCACAATGAGCCAGGCTTAACAAACCGTTCACAGCACTTCAAGTATTCCCCTCAGAAGAATAACTCAGTCGGAAGGATGAGAGAACAAACTTATTGTGAGAATAATTACGGAGCGGCGCATGTCATGCAAAGCCGGTGTGTGAATGACCAGGCTTGATGCATTAATGAGACTTCAAAAACAGCAGCACAAAGGGAAGAAATCAGTGCATTGAGGATCTGTCCAATATATTATTGACCCTCTCTAATTTAAAGTTTCATCTTTCAGGTAGGCCTATGTGTGTGAAGAGCAGGTAATAACCCTCTCTATTCCAGTGTTGTGAATGCGATCTGCTGATAACAGCGCAACATGATTTAGAAACAGCAATGAACTCCTTGTTGCAGGTCAAAATGAACCCATTTAATGCAAAACTAAATTCATTTCTGATTATTTAATCTAACAGGAACAAATAGTCTTAATTTTGAATGAATGGATGATTGGCAGGTGCAGCGACGAGAAGCACTGAACTGAACATGAATTTAAGCACTTGAATACTTATCTGTACTTCACATTAAACTATAGAATGGCTTCAGAACATTTAGGATATAGTAGGTCAACATGACAACTTTCTAGTGCCTCATAATAGGCTACCTTCATGGCTTTTGTTGGGTTATAAATTACACGGAATATAGCACATGTGCAAAATCGGATTTGGATCGGTACCAACTGGATGATACCCGATCCAGCAAAAATATGCGGTATCGAACTGATATCCGATTCACGTATCGAGATCGGTGCATCCCTAATAGTTAAAATGACTAGCATTAAGTGAAATATTCTTAAGAGTAAAATATAATGTGTTCTTTGTAAGAGTGTACTTGCAACTTGATGATATTACATTTGTCATTCTGGCATTATATAATAAGTGATACAAAATGGTCTTAAAATGACAATAATATAGTTTATCGCAATATATCGTACTACAAAAAATAGATATCGTGACAGGCCTACTCATTTCCTCCCTGCCCGCTCTCAAAGCAAAACTTTGGCAGGATTAAATGCTGACTGAATAAGAATGCACAGAAGAGGTGTCACCCGGATTGTTTTGGACTTCATTTGCTCTCCAATGCTGCTTTGGAGAGGAGATCGCTTTTTGTTATTAGCTTTCTCATAGCTGTTGTAATAATAAACGTGCAATATAAAATGATGAGAGATAATTATTGGATGATGCTTCGTATTAGGAGGCTTTGTGTTATTGTGATTGTCATTGCAACATCTCAGGGCAATAAACAAAGGCTTTGATTTCTTCACATCTCTTGTCTGTTTGGCAGTTTACGCTGATCTGTGGAAAACGGGCATGTTTGAGAGGATGAGTCTGCAGACAGATGAAGATGAACACAGCATTGAGATGCACCTGCCTTATACCGCTAAAGCCATGGAGAGGTAACTAACAAGATGTGGATGACTTTTGTATTTGAGTTTTTTCGATTCAACCATGATTCTTGTCGATTTATGTAATGTAGGTCAAGAACTAACGTCACTTTTTTGAATGTGACTTGTTTGATAGATTTTAGGAATCACCAAGAATCATGGTATAAGTTACTGGAGGATTATATAACATAAACTGTCCTTTGAGAATAATGTGATTTTTTTTCAAAAAAGTTTTCAAATATATCACAGTATTTCCTGTCTTTTTAAGTTGGTTGGAATAAGAGCAGTTAACTTTTTAAGAAATTATTGCTTTGGATTGGTTACTAAACAAAGGACTTTTTTTCCCCAAATACTTGCCTAGTTAACCTAGTTAAGCCTTTAATTTTCACTTAAAGCTGAATACTGGTATCTTGTAAAATCGTATGTATTATTATCATGACAAAGGCAATACATATTATTTATTAGAAATTAGTTTTGGACTATATAAACTATAATTATTTTAACATGTTGTAAAAAATGTCTTCTTTTTCAAATATTTCCTAAGTGCTATTTAATGAAGTCAAACATTAATAATTTTAGCTTTAACTTGATTTAGTTGAGACACAGAGTTTTTTTCCAGCAAAAAATCAGATCTTCTCTGCACTTTTCAGTATAATTATTGTTTCAAAGCAGCTTTACAATCAAATTGTAAATTGTTGCATTGCAATCAAAAACAGAAAAGTTAAGGTTATTAGTAAATATAACTTTATTAGTTGCTCATAACTTTAACTGAGTATCTAGTAACTAATAGCTTTAACAGTTTAAGTTATTATATATAAACATAGTTAATCTGCAGTTATGTACTATACTGTATATGTTATGTCTGTGTAGGTAGATATACAATGGGGGAAATAAGTACTCAGCATGTCACCATTTTTTTTTTCAGAAAACAGAAAAAGAAAATCAAGCTGTAGAATGGCCCAGCCAATCACCTAACATGAATCCAATAAGAAATACAAAATAAAGATCAGATTTGACAGATGAGAACCATCAAGATTTTTACACTGTTCCAAGTCTGTGAAAAACTCATACCTGAGCAATGCATGTGACTTCATTCTTCATATGAGAGACGTCTTTAAGCTGCCATCACCAAAAAGCCTTTTATATAAAGTATTAAATACATTTCAGTAGTTCAGCATTTTCTCCTTTTGTTCAATTTTTCATTTTTTATTTTTATTTTTTATCTTTTTATTGTTTGGGTTTTTACCAAAATCTGGTTTAATTTCATGTCAACAGCTTCTGTAGAATATTTTTCCCAGAAAGAAATGACATATTGAATACTTTTTTCTCCCACTGTATGTGTAGGTATATGTCAAATTACTATATTAGAGAGGACTCATGTGACACTGAAGTTTGCTGAAAATTCAGCATCACAACAACAGTGCTATTTTAAATTAGATAGAAGTCATATTAAATATTAATAGTATTCTACACCTTTACTGCTTCTTGTTACTGTATTTACAATAGTGACTACAACCTTTGTGAGGACAAGATGTCTTTAAAAACCATTGAAAAATCATGCATATGATTTTTATATAGAAATATTAGTGTTGCTACACATCAGCAAAAGAATTCTTATCTTTTGCTCTGCGTTGCCATTATTATATCAAAATATGTTTTTGTGCTACTTAGGTGTTGTATGGTTACCTCTACCTGGGACCTACATGTCTTTGTGTAGGACAGGCAAAAATGTCAATGTAAAGAGAGGAAAGAATAATCTATCAAGGTTTCACCTCATCTCTATGCAGAGGCCATAAGCAGCATTATTGACCCATAGTCCCGCTCTAATGCTCATTCATCTCTGTCAGATCCACTAATTATGTTGTCAGGATCTGTTTACCTAGTGCAGTGCATCTAATTAGTTTGCAGTGATGTGATGTTGAGTTTTTTTAAACACAGGAGCCACCAACTGCTTCTATTATTCCATTAATACATTACAGTATATGCGCATAGACAAGTTAACATTTACTCAGAATGTTTGATTAGACATTTGGATTTTTTTTTATCCCAAGTAGAGCAATTAGTTGCCGAGCAACTGTAATATTTCTAAAGGTTTTCTGCATTTTCTCCTCACTAATCTCTCATACCTCTGCAATTTGGAGAATTGAAAGCCCTTACAGAGCTATTGATGTGAAATGGCCACACCGTTTAAAAAACACATTGACAATAGAATATTTATGAATGTGCAAATGTCAAATCTCCATCTGGGAGCAGACAAATGATTCTCTTCTGTGCTTTTGTTTGTTAAAAACAGCCATAAAGATGAGTTCAGCATCGTCCCTGTGCTGGTTGGAGCTCTGAGTGAATCTAAAGAGCAGGAATATGGCAAGCTGCTAAGCAAATACCTGGCTGACCCCTCCAATCTCTTCATCATTTCCTCTGACTTCTGCCATTGGGGTGTGTGTCCACTTGCACGCTTTAAGTTTTCAGCTGTCAAAAAAAGTAGTAAAATGGTCAGTATCATTTATAGTTTGTAATTTCCTGTTCTTAACATGAGATGTTCTGATGACAAGATGCTGACATCTCGTCAGCGTTACATATTCTAAGGTTTGTACAGACTGGTCTTAATGTTCTGGTTCTGTCAGGGTCTGTTATTATTAAGAAATTCAAAATTAAAATGGAAAAAGTAAAAAAAAAAAAAAAAAACAATAGCTATGAGTGTGTAATAAGAGAAATGGGTACAAGATAAAAAGTACTTTTAAATTTGCTTTGTGTGTGTGTGCACACATTGTCTCCTGTTGAATTATTTTTTTCTGCATTAAAAGTACTGCCTGACTTACTTTTTTTTTTACCATGATTTACAGAAGAATCTCAATAATATATAATTTATTGTAACAGTAATATACAAAAGAATCTTGTATCATGGATATTTAGAATAACAAAAATCATTTAATGACATATTAAAGTCATCAAGCCCAGTCCCAACATATGAAATAATTGTCATTTAAATCTATACTTTGTCACCAATTTTTAACCACAATTCGCAGCAAAAGGGTTTTTGATCATTTAAATTCACCCAAAAAATTCTTTTAAAAATTACTATTATCGCTTATTGGTTTACATATTTTACTAAAAATCTGAATATATATTTCAGAAGTCAGAATAAGTTTTTTTTGACAAATATATCTATAACCCTTATATTTGTGACAAATTTATGGGGCTATAGGTATATTTATTAAAAAATAAACTCATTCTGACTTCTGAAATATATTGTGATTCTTCTGATTTGGACAGGAACTTAACTAGGATTTAAAAGGTCTATAAAAAATTGTGTTGAGCAATGCTAAAAAAGGGACAGCACCTTGGCTCAGTGGTTAGCACTGTAATCCCCCCCAGCAAGAAGATTGCTAGTTAGGAGTCCTGGCTGGGCCAGTTAACATTTCTGTGTGAGTTTGCGTGTTCTACTTATGTTTGTGTGGGTTTCCTTTAGGTGCTCCGGTTTCCCTCACAGTCGAAAGACATGCGCTATAAGTGAATTGGATGATCTAAATTGGCTGTAGTGTATGAGTGAGTCTGTCACTGTGAGAGTGTATGGGTGTTTTCCAGTACTGGGTTGCAGCTGGAATGGCATCGGCTGTGTAAAATGTATGCTGGAATTGTTGGCAATTTGTTCCACTGTGGCGCCTGCTTATAAACAAGGGACTAAGCTGAAGAAATATGAATGACACTAAAATAAAACCATTCTCTTTTACTTAGTATTCTGCTTCAGCTAGAAATCCATCACAATACTTAACTAATATTTTGTAGTAACTCCCTTCCTGTTCATTTGGACTTCAATGATCTGATGCTCTTACAATCGTGCAAAAATGTCAACTAAAAGGAAAAAAAAAACTCATAAGCAACACCGTGGACATCTGAGATGCATGGTGTGCTCATTTGTGCGAGGTAAAATTCTTACCAGCCACTCAAAATGAAGCGTCTCAAATGAATGATAACGAAAGCAGCATGAATCTGCTAGGAAAGATATGCTCATTTTCATTTCTCACCCACAACATCTCAGCAGCACAGACTCTCAGCCTCTCCATCACTTGCATGAAGCTTGAGAAACACTGCCTAAATAGCCAGCTGACTTCTGTAGCACGGTTTAAATCAAAATAAAGGTCATATTTAATACTGTATATTTGTAGGAACTCTCATCCTTTTTTTGCTTTATGTTAAATGATCAGTAATTATATTTTGTTTCATCTGTTCTGCAGGTCAGCGGTTCCGTTACACCTACTACGATGAAAGCCAAGGAGAGATTTACAGATCTATCGAGCACCTTGATAAAATGGTAAACTTTTGCCCTTTGCTTCTGGTTAACTCGCTTAATGTCTGATATATGAGGTTTAGATGCAACTGCTCCATTGTGGTTTGGGATAAACAGTGTGCTTAATCCTATTGGTGTTTCTAGAAGGGGAAAAAAAGGTGAGGAATTTTTCTCCAAGCTAAAGAGTCATTGTTATGGTTACTCTGACGTGGAAGTCGGTGATTCAAAGACAGATTTTAATACTTTCCACCCATGACAGTCTATCAAATAGCAGATGTTCTTAGCAACCCAAGCCTAATTAAAGGCTTACCAACTGGGCTAAGCACTTTTGCCTCTGTAGGGTCATTTACTGGACAAGGATTGCGTTTGATCTGCAGCTCCTTCTAGGAAATAGGCAGTCATTATTTTGTACCTGAAAATCCATCTTGCTTTTGGAGAGTTCAATATTTTATATCAAGCAATTAAACTACACCAGATGTCTAATGCTGGATTTTATCATCAGAAAGCCATGAATAAAACTAAATTTGTAAATTATAATATTATCTGAGAAATACAGTTGAAGTCAAATTTATTAACCCTACTGGAAATTTATTTTTCAAATATTTCCCAAAAGATGTTTAACAGAACAAGGAATTTTTCACAGTATTTCTTATAATATTTTTTCCTCTGAGAAAGGCATATTTGTTTCATTTTGGCTAGAAGTAAAAGTTAAATTTTTTTATAACTATTTTAAGGTCACTATTATTAGCCCACTTACGCTATATATATTTTTTGATTGTCTACAGAACAAACCATCATTATGCATTTACATTATACATATTATGACTTGCCTAATTGCTCTCACTTGCCTAATTAACCTAGTTAAGACTTTCAATGTCACTTTAAGCTTAATACTAGTGCCTTGAAAAATATCTAGTAAAATATTATTTACTGTCATCATGGCAAAAATAAAAGAAGTCAGATAACAGAACTTAGTTATTGAAACTATTATGTTTAAAAAACGTGTTAAACAGAAATTGGGGGAAAATAAATACAGGGGGGCTAATAACTCAGGGGCGCTAATAATTCTGACTTCAACTGTATATAGGCTGGGGATGAAAAAGTAGTTTTCAAGAATCATAACAATGAGTTATGAAAATATAAATAGTTTATTAAAAAAAGTTATTGGTCTGAGCAAAAGAAATGTATATATCATAAGCATTCAATTACATTTAATCAAAATTTGATTATACACCCTAAAAATCTTGTCTTTTAATAAATCATAAATTAAAAAATACAATCAAATTTAGTACTATCACTTTAGTTTTAATGATATATATTCCTAAGTAGGCGCCACAGTGGCGTAGTGAGTAGCACGGTCGCCTCACAGCAAGAAGGTCGCTGGTGCGAGCCCCGGCTGGGTCAGTTGGCATTTCTGTGTGGAGTTTGCATGTTCTCCCCTTGGTTGCGTGGGTTTCCTCTGGGTGTTCCGGTTTCCCCCACAAGTCCAAAGATATGCGGTATAGATGAATTGGTTAAGCTAAATTGTCTGTAGTGTATATGTGTGAATAAGAATGTATGGATGTTTCCCAGAGATGGGTTGTGGCTGGAAGGGCATGCGCTGCATAAAAAACTAATTGCTGGATAAGTTGGCAGATCATTCCGCTGTGGCGACACCAGATTAATAAAGGGACTAAGCTAAGAAGAAAATGATTGAATGGATGAATGAATGAATTTTCCTAAGTAAGTATAAGAATGTTTCATTTTGCGTAACTATATTGGTTATGCTGACTAACAATTTCACCCATATTTGGACACATTGTTAAGTTGAGACATTAATGTAGATACTTGCATTCAATATGTTTTCTATGTATATAAAATATTGTTGGGCAAAGCTTGTTCATGATTAACTGCATGCAAACGAAAAAGTTAGATATTTTTGTTGTGTAGATTTATTTTATTTATTAGCCCCCCTTTGATTTTTTCCCCTTTTTTTATATATTTCCCAAATGATGGAAAATCAGAGCAAGGAAATTTTCACTGTAGGTCTGATCATTTTTTTCTTCTGGAGAAAGTCTTATTTGATTTATTTCGGCTAGAATAAAAGCAGTTTTTAATTTAAGATCCATTTAAGGTCAAAATTATTAGCCCCTTTAAGCAATTTTTTTTTCGATAGTCTACAGAACAAACCATCATTATTCAATTCAATTCAATTCACCTTTATTTGTATAGCGCTTTTGCAATGTAGATTGTGTCAAAGCAGCTTCACATAGAAGGTTATAGTAAATTGAAAGTGTCGGTCCAGTTATTAGTGTTGATGTTCAGTTCAGTTCAGAGTTGTTTAAACGCAATAACTTGCATAATTACCCTATCCTGCCTAATTAACCTAGTTAAGCCTTTAGATGTCACTTTAAGCTGTATAGAAGTGCCTTGAAAAATATCTAGTAAAATATTATTTACTGTCATCATGGAAAAGATCAAAGAAATCAGTTATTAGAAATGAGTTATTAAAACTATTATGTTTAGAAACTTTGTCTCCATTAAACAGAAATTGGGGAGAAAAATAAACAGGGGGCTTATAATTCAGGGGGCTATGTATGTATGTATGTATGTATGTATGTATGTATGTATGTATGTAT
>CAIGQQ010037872.1:373014-385175 GCA_903798035.1 Danio albolineatus
TACGTACGTACGTACGTACGTACGTACGTACGTACGTACGTACGTACATCAACGCATGTTATGTCAAAACAAACTTTTATTTTGGATGCAATTAACTAATATAAAATCACTTTAGAAACCCAAATGGGACCCAGATGTATGTAATGTGTTTTCTTTGTTTTTATATTTTTTTTAGGGAATGGGAATTATAGAACAATTGGACCCCATCTCCTTTAGCAATTACTTGAAGAAATATCATAATACAATTTGTGGTCGCCATCCCATCGGCGTTCTTCTAAATGTAAGTACCTAATGAATGATTCATCCGAATGGCTCTGTGAATTTCCCTCGGGACATTTTATTTAGCAAACCATTGTTGACTCAATAAAGCAGAAGCAGAATAATGCAAATAATGGCTAGCCCGTAAGCGTGGTAATTAGTCAAGCACTTAACCGGTGCAGAGCTTTTATTAATGTCATCTTTTCTCCCCCCAACTAATGTCTTTCATTATCAAGCTTTTAAGATATACTATTGTCTGTGGTCTAAAAGCATCTCTTCATTGCTGATTCCCAGGCCGTGGCGGAACTGAAAAAGAACGGCATAGACATGAACTTCTCTTTCCTAAACTATGCGCAGTCGAGCCAGTGCCGAAACTGGTCGGACAGCTCTGTGAGTTACGCTGCAGGAGCTCTCATCGTTCATTGAGGTGAACTGTCCCTGGAGCCTCCTAGAAGATCCTTTCCCACCTATCCCACAATTCCCCATCCTTTCCCTGCCTCTTCTATAGGAAGGACATGCGAAGTTCGTCGCAGCTGGGAATCCTCAACATACCCCCAATTCAGATGTAACGTTAGATACTAACCTCCTCTTCCTACAGCTTTTCCTACAGAGGCAACTCGGATGATGTTATAGCTTGAAGTACAGCCGCAGTTTTTTTGGGGTGTTGCAAGGTCAGATTTTTATGGTTGAGTTACTTTTTTTGGATCGTTTAGATGGGGGTTGTGAGGCAGAATCCGCTTTCAACCCACAAAGGACTTTAGGTGTCCGATGAGCCCTTGTATAATTGAAAAGCAAGACACACTTAAAGTTTAAATAAAGAAATAAAACCATCGGCATTGCACTCTTTTCGCAAGTCTACATATATAATGTTTCACGTAATGATTTGGGAAAAAAAGGAAGTTGACTGATTGTAACATGCCCATGTACACCTTGAGAATTGTAGTAATAGCTACTGCGATGGTCCTGTTGTAGTTTTTTTTAAAGGGCTACACAATACCCACTAACCCTCCACTGTACTGGATATACCAAAAAATAGCTTTTTTTTTTTTCATCTAATCTTTTATTGTAGTCGAATTAAAGTCTTTTTTTCTGATTCTTAATTTTGTTCTGTTTATTTTATTTCTTTTTGTGGTTTTTTAGCTTTAATACGCGTTTGACATGTAATGTGTGGAAGTATTTAGTAGTGTTTGAAGTCTAAAGGAAGTGTTTTGATTTAGCGCAGTTTAGGTGGACCCCTTTCAGACAGCTATGGAGGACGAAACCTGCAACAACAATAAAAAAAAAGAAAAAGAAAAGAAATAAATGAGTAAATAAATCCATAAATTCCTGCTTGGAAAAATTTAAGAATAAATAATTAAAGAAATACGAAAAAAATCCACAAATTTCTGCATAAATAAATATATTTAATTAATAGTGCGGGCAGATAAATATTAAAATAAATTACACAAATGTTGGGTGAATGAGAATATGCTAAACAGATTTTTTTTCCCCTTTTAAACGTTTATTTATTTTTGAACGTGGTTTCGTTTTTACTTTTCCTCAGCTCAACAGGCTAATGAGAGGGTGTCTGTCAATCATCAGAAGGCAGTCCTTATGCCAACATTGGTTGATCTTGGAGAAACATTTGCTTCTAATTTTTTTTTTTTTTTTTACTGGCTTCTGATCATTCACTGACACCCTCTAATTAGCATGTTGAGCTGGGCAAAAAGTAAACATGAAACTGAATGAAACAAAAATGAATAAATGTTTTTAAAGGGGGCAGAAAAATCTATTTTCCTTTTAGCATTTCCCTATTCCCACTACACACTACATTCGTATAATTCATTTTTATAGTATTTATAAATTGTTATAGTATTTATAGTATTATATATATATATATATATATATATATATATAGTATTTATCTGCCTGTGCTATTAATTATTTATACATTTATTTATGCAAGAATTTGTGGATTTTATACATTTATTGATTTGCGTTGTTTTATTTATATAGGAATTTGTGGATTTTTTTATTCATTTATTTGTTTGCATATTTATTTATATATTGTTTTTTGCAGGTTTCGTTCTCCATAGACAGCTTGTCCCATCAACCCTAAATGGTAAGGGGATTTTTTTAAATTGTATTTTAATTTTTTGGTTATTCCTCTTTCACATAAGTTAGCAGTGATGTTTAACTAATAGTTGGTGATGCACACCCGTTTCGAGGAATGATTTTTTTTTCCACTGAAAGGCATAGGCGTTTCTTTTTTACTCCAACTTCAAGCCTCCCAAAGAGCACAATGCAGCAAGTCCTTTTCTTTCTTTTTTCTTGGGTAACCATCAGAAGGAAAACAGAAATGCTCCTTTTCAACCTCACCAAGGTTTGAAAGCCTCAAACCAGATCTTCAAACAGAAATCAAAGCATGTCGTACCATGCAGATGTGCCTTGGGTCAGTGTTAAAACGTTTATTTTTCATCCTGTGTTTTCCACTCTCCATTTTGCCCACAAAAAAAAAACAAAACAAAGACTTGATTTTAGTCTGTCTCGAATCGGTTTTCACTGTTTTCAAAGTAGGGGAAGAGATTCATCGGCTTCACCCAGCACAACACCTGTTCTTGTACTGTTAGAGTTTTTGTTATGTTAGTACCGTTTATAATTATTCCAAACTATTAAAATAGCAGTTCATGCGTTGTCAAACCAATGTCGGAGTTAATTGAAGCACTCCACATCGGAGTCGTTTTTTGAATCTCAGGTTACATTGAAGCATTACAGAATTCTCGCCAGATATGACAAAGGGTCATGGCTAATGTTGCAAAGAAACAATAAAGTGTAATAATGACAAAAAGTTAATATGCTGTGGTGTTCCTTTTACTCGTCCTAAGTGTTTTGCAATTTCTTTCTGTGCTTGTGACGTGTTTATGAGCAAGTTTGTTATTGAAGTGGCCCACATTCATTTAAGATGCCATATTGTGCTTCTCTCCCAAGTTGTTGTTTCTCTGCCGCTACATTTTGTTTTTAATTGAAAGTTGGCCGAGTCATTGATGTCTGAGTTTAAACCGCTTTCTAATCCGTGTTAAGTGAAACAATCTAAATGTCTATGTTAAAAAAGTTTTGTATGCAGTAAAAGCCATCCTTAACATGCTTCAGTCATTATCAGTAATGGATACGATTTAGAATTGAGTTGTAAATTATATAGTAGTCTTGAGTACTGATATATGTACTGAAAATTTTCACAGTAAAAAGCAATTAGTTACTTAAACAATTGCCTTAAAAGCAACAAGTTGATTTTAGTTTTAAAAAGTGAGTAAACCCATTGTAACTTTGAACTGTTGTTTATTCAATAATATTTAACATACAGTTACTTAATTTTATGGCAACGGATTTACTCCCTTTAAGTAAAGTCAAGTAATTGCTTTAAAATTGAACGTTTGCTCGATTTTTACAGTATTAAACATTTAAATATCATTCATTCATTCATTTTCTTCGCCACAGCAGAATGAACCGCCAACTTATCCAGCATTTGTTTTACGCAGCGGATGCCCTTCCAGCCACAACCCATCTCTGGGAAACACATCCATACGTTCTCATTCACACACATACACTACGGACGATTTAGCTTACCCAATTCACCTGTACCGCATGTCTTTGGACTGTGGGGGAAACCGGAGCACCCGGAGGAAACCCACACAACCACGTGGAGAACATGCAAACTCCACACAGAAATGCCAACTGGCCCAGCCGGGGATCGAACTTGCGACCTTCTTGCTGTGAGGCGAATGTGCTACCCACTAGGCCACCGTGGTGCCCACATTTAAATATCCACAGTTTAAATCAGTTATTATTAAATTGTATTTGTAAGTGGGCTTGACAAACCTCCTGTTGGAGAGACACTACTTACCTCTCCATATGCACCAGAAACCTTCTTATAAACACTTCACATTTCTGGGAAAATGTGCAATTCTAAGTGTGCTTCACTCTGGTAAGTGGGCTTTTATTAAATGTAAATAAAAAATACTTTTAAAAATGCTAAATTAACTTATAGACTTGTCATGGCATCTAATTGAAGTCATCTAATTGCTTTAAAAGCTTAAGGTTTAAACCTTTATTTTATTATTTTATTTTACAGTAAAGTCAACTAATTGCTATTTTACTGTGTTTTTTTTCAGTACTATACACACCTATACCAAACAAACAGTGTTGTTTGGTAAAATTGAACTTAGTCTGTTGGTTGACGTGTGAATAAAACTGAAGTATAGGCATTTTATAGCACGCGACTAATAATCTCAACTAATAATCACATTGAGCTTTGTGTTGAATAGAAAACATTTTAAATTCTGTCCATGTTATGAGGACAATAAGAGAATAAGCATTAAGAGAATGCAGTTTTTATGCACTTTAGTTTGTATAGACAAATTAGTTACAGCACAATAAACATGAATGAATTCTCATACACATACACTCTATCTTGGTTTCATCTCCATCAAGATGTAAAACCAGTCACCTCAGTTGAGTCATTCACCTTTAAAAATATTAATATATTTGCATTAAATTAGCCTAAATTACTTAATTTATTTATGAAATCCACTTTTTAAATTTAAATAAACAGGAACTGAAATGCAATTTAGGGTGCCACGGTGGTGTAGTGAGTAGCACGTTTGCCTCACAGCAGGAAGGTCGCTGGTTTGAGCCTCGGCTGGGTCAGTTGGCATTTCTGTGTGGAGTTTGCATGTTCTCCCCGTGGTCGCGTGGGTTTCCTCTGGGTGCTCCGGTTTCCCCCACAAGTCCAAAGACGTGGTATAGGTGAATTATGTTGGCTAAAATTGTCCGTAGTAAATGTGTGTGTATGGATGTTTCCCAGAGATGGGTTGCAGCTGGAAGGGCATCTGCTACGTGAAACAAATGCTGGATAAGTTGGCGGTTCATTCCGCTGTGACGACCCCAGATTAATAAAGAGATTAAGCCAAAAAGAAAATGAATGAATGAATGAAATGCAATTTAAAACTATAAAACAAAAATTTTAGATGTTATATTAAAAGCTGATTATTCTATAGTTTGTGTTATGTTGTTAATTGTAGAAGTAGTATAAGTATTTGGGCTCCCTGTGTAGTTTATAGCATTAGCTGAGATTTAGTTTTTTATACCTATGAAAAAATCTTGTAATGATAATTGAATTCATTTTAAGACTAGTTGTTAACACATTATGCTTGGAAAGTGGGCTTGACAAACCTGTAGGAGAGACGCTATTTTCCTCTCTCCATGCACTAGATACCTTCATATAAAAGAAATCTAAAAAATGCTAAATTAACAGACTTGTCATGGCTTCTATATATTGCTAATATATATATATATATATATATATATATATATATATATATATATATATATATATATATATATACAGCTAAATGACTGAATGCAAATATTTCTTATAAATTATAATTTATACAGTTCTACTGAATTATTAGCCCCCCTTTAAATTTTTTCCCCAAATTTCTGTTTGATGGAGAGATTTTTTTTCATCGCATTTCTAAACATAATAGTTTTAATAACTCATTTCTAATAACTGATTTATCTTGATGACAGTAAATTATATTTGACTAGATATTTTTTAAGACACTTCTTTACAGCTTAAAGTGACATTTAAAGGCTTAACCAGGTTAATCAGGTTAACTAGGCAGGATAGGGTAATTAGGCAAGTTATTGTATAATGATGGTTTGTTCTGTAAACTATTGAAGAAAAATCATTTAAAACTAAAGTAATTTAAATTAAAAACTGCTTTTATTCTAAAAAAATATATATATTATCAGAAATACTGTGAAAAATTCCTTGCTTTGTAAAAACATAAATTGGGAAATATTTAAAAAAGAAAACAATTTTTAAAGGGGGGCTAATAATTCGGACTATATATATATATATATATGAGATATATATATATATATATATATATATATATAAATAAAATTGCATAAGTAAAATTGTACTATTGTTATGCAATGATTGTTTGCATTACATTTTGGTTCTGTATTTTTATCATTTTGTATTATTAAAAACATTTTTATAAAAAAATCTTATAAAGCCCAAATGTTTAAAGTAACAAATGACAAGTCTTATTCAATTGCTCTTGCAAGCAAAGTTTTATATTGAAAACAGATTAGTCATGCACTTTTCTGCCAACCTCACGCAATCGTCACATTATCGTGCATGTTTTTTAAATAAGAAGAGCACACGCAGGGCTGTGCATCTGCACGGCAGGCCAGTTTACCTTTTAATTCTGGGTTCTATTCAGCTGAATTCCTGCAGGAATGAGAATTTCCTGTTTATTTTCCATTGATTTCTGTAGATAGCTTTGGCCATAAAACAACCTCAATCTTTAAGTAATTGAGGTGATAGATTTGGACGGAGTAAATGAAAACTACTTTACGTGCAATTAAAGAAAATCCTAAGCATACATTTTTGTAGCACAAACTGTGGTCAAATAAACATTAATAGATAGTGGTAAACGCCTTGGAAAAGTTTTAACATTTAAATAAAGAGCTTTTTTTTATTGCCATAATTGGAAGTAAAACTAAGTCAATTGTGTTTTTTAACATCTTGCATTGGTTTGAGTTTAAACTCAAATTCTTTTTCTTTGAAAATGTATTTGTTTTGGACTAGAAGTCATTTTTTGTGAAGTCATTCACAATGGGAACACGAGATGGTGGTTCCCAATAATTAGACAAGCTCAACAAATATATCACTTCATCAATCAGTTCTCGGTTTAGCAGCGTTAACATTTCAAATGAGTCGTTTCAGGGTGCACCAAATTCATTCGGGACGTCGAGAATTAGTTTTGAACACAGGTGTCAGCTGTGGTGACCGCAAGTTTCTAATATGACTTCAGTGTTGCTTTCCGCCTTACACTATGTTCTCGAACTAAATAAAAAGCTTGTTCTGAATCAAGGTCCCACTTTATATTAGGTGGCCTTAACTACTATGTACTTGCATCAAAAAAGAAATACATACAGTGTTCATAATGTATTACGGCACACAGATGTTGCTGCCTGCAGTTTTTTGTTTTCAAATTAAATATTCTAGTCATCTCAATTTCCATCAGTCAAACTAATAAGAATAAGAAATTAAATCTGATTAACATATTGAAATAAGTTAAAGTAGCATTAAAACATTCATTCGTTCATTTTCTTTTCGGCTTAGTCCTTTTAATAATCCGGGGTTGCCACAGCGGAATGAACCGCCAACTTATCCAGCATTTGTTTTACGCAGCGGATGCCCTTCCAGCCGCAACCCATCTCTGGGAAACCTCCATACACACTCACTCACAAACACACACTATGGACAATTTAGCTTACCCAATTCATCTATACCGCATGTCTTTGGACTGTGGGGGAAACCGGAGCACCCGGAGGAAACCCACGCAACCACGGGGAGAACATGCAAACTCCACACAGAAATGCCAACTGACCCAGCCTGGGCTCGAACCAGCGACCTTCTTGCTGTGAGGCGATCATGCTACCCACTAGGCCACTGTGGCGCCCGCATTAAAACATTCGTGACTTTTTGTCTTATTATTTTTACAGTGTAAAGTTAGGGTGGGTTAAGGTGTAAGGGATGTAGGCATGGGTCGGTATAAGATTCTGACGGTATGATAACCTTGGATAAAAATATCACGGTTTCACAGTATGACGGTATTGTGATTACTGCTCTAAAATATATTCTTTTTAAGTATCTGGGTAAAAAAACAAAACGTTTTTCCCCTTTTAACACAATATATTTTAATTTGAGAAACATTTCAAGTATTTTGGGACAGTGAACATGTCAGGCTAAATAATTCAAGTGAATCATTGACTTCTGCTGTCTTCATTTGTTTCAAAAACACAGATGCCTTTACAATTTACACCTAAAAACATGTAAATAAAAAATCGTACTCATACCTTAGGAATGGTATTACAGAAAATTTTGGCGGTATGAAAACCCTGACTTTTCCAAACCGCGGATTACCTTGAAAACGGTTATCGTCCCATGCCTAAATGGATGGTCAACACTGTAATTAAAAATGTAATTATATATGTAATCATATGCAGGTATTTAATCAGTCATAAGTAGGCCCACACGGAATCTGCATGTGCAGAAATCCACAGATTTTTAGCCCATTACCGAGTCTATTTATTTACTTGTCTAAATGTAAGTAAATTTATATTTATTCAGTTTTTAAATTAAATTCAGTAATATTATTGACAAATATGGAAGTGTTCATATGATTTATCAACATCACACTTTGTAAAGTAATATTTTTTGTCTTTTAGTTGATTATATAATATTAGATAGACTTGCTTTGTTTATAAAATAAGTGGTTTTAATTGAATTTGCATTGTAAACATTAAATAAAAGTTAATAAAAGTTATATTTTTTTATTTCATATATTAAACTTTTAGTTATGAATCGGCCAAAAACATTCCGCATAAATCCACAGATTTTTTTTGCAAAATTTTGGCAAGAAATAGCAAAATATATATATATATATCCGCAGATTGTGTATTTCCCTAGTCATTTAGGTACAATGTAAAAACATGTATTTACACAATAAGTACATTTTAACAAATGATTCATTTCCATGTAAGTACATAGTAGTTAAGTCCACCAAATATAAAAAGGGACCAAAATTAAATATATATATACAATAAAAAAAATAAAACGGTTTCTTTTTTTCGCCTTTGTTTTATTTTCTGTCAAGCAGGTAAACATGTTTGTGTAAATGCACATCAATCAAAATGAAGTCATTGAAGTAACGGCTATTTCAAGATTCATTTATCAGCGGTCAGGCTGTAAAATGTATTCTTTTAAGTGTTTCCTTGGAAACGTAACGTGAAGGACTTGGCTGTGCCGTGCACCACGTTGTTTTAAGTGACTTTTATGGAGTGCCTGGTTTATGCTGGGAACATAAACACTGAAAGGTTATTGGTAATATGGATTAATGGTGCGAGGGGAAATACTCAGGCATGTTTCCTGCTGTTTGATGTAGTTCTTTACATACACAGCATCCACGCGTACACTGTTCTCAGCGGGTACTTTCTTAATTACAGGAAATAACCTGTTGCGAGCCATAGAAGAAACCGCATGCTTTTCTAAAACCAATTGATTTCATCATACTGTACGTTAATGACCTGAGGGAAGTACGATCTGAAACTATTTGCCCACAATTTAAAAAACTGTCTGAACTTGATTGTCTAATGATTATGTCGAAATATTAAGAGAAATATTCTGTAAAAATGAGTCACCATTTGAGGTAATCAATAGTGACGTAGAACAAAATGTATTACGTTACAAAATAGATGTTTTGATTTTAAATAAACGCTGTTCTTTTGACACTTTGAGTTCAAAAAATGTATCATGGGTTCCATAAAAAATGTTGAACAGTACAACTGTTTTCAATTGTCAGAACAAGAAACGCTGAACACCAGCCAAAGATTTATGAAGGATCATGTAACCCTGAAAACATAACATTCAAAATCAAATAAGTGACTGTTTGGGGTGATTCATATCATTAAACATTATAGTACTTATATATATTTTTTAGTAATATTTAAGTTAATGATATATTATAAATGTAAAAAAAATAATAATTAAGATACTACAGGGTTAGGGTTTGATTTAGGATTATTGCATGTAATACTTATGCATTACAATGTATTACTTGCATGCATACTTCACAGTTATTACCACAAAAGTATATTAAAGACTATGTTAAAAATCAGAGTGTTATAGAGGATATGATCAAATATTTACTATTTATAAATCTTTCAGGATTTATGTGAAGCTGTTTTAACAGTATTGAACTTTCTAATACAAGCAAAGAGAAATTAGACAAATATATAAAATCAGACTGAGGAATGAATATGCATAATACTGATTAATTTCAGGATTATTCATAAATGTAATAAATGTAAAAGTTGACCAAATGATTTCAAATTTAAATAGAATTTAAAAAATAATATATTTATATATATATATATATATATAATATTTGTATGTGTTTACTTTATAAATGCAAAGTTCCTTGCATATTTGAGACACGTTTTTACAGTCTGAGAGGAGATGTTCTTTTGATAAGTATCGATACGACAGTTATTACCGCAAAAGTAAAGACTTTAAATCAGAGTGTTACCGATATTTATAGAGGATGTGATCAAATATTTACTATTTATAAATCTTTCTGGTATGTGAAGCTGTTTTAACAGTATTGCTCTTTCTAATACAAGCAAAGAGAAATTAGACAAATATATCTAATCAGACTGAGGTGGGGAATGAATATACTGATTAATTTCAGGATTATTCATAAATATAATAAATGTAAAAGTTGACCAAATGATTTTAAATTTAAATACTGTAGAACTTAAAATAAAATACAATTTTGTCCATATATATATAATATTTGTATGTTTACTTTATAAATGCAAAGTTCCTTGCATATTTGAGACACGTTTTTACAGTCTGAGGGGAGATGTTCTTTTGATAAGTATTGATACGTCAGCAAAAACAAGAACACACACACACACAAATAAAACGCCCAGAAATGTGTCGATACTCAAAAGAATTAGCTCTTTCTCCAAGCTTTTCATGCTTTGACTTGAAACAGGTTTATCAAGGACAGATTGGATAATTACAAATGAGAATCCAATACCTCTGTTGAATCTTTTGGAACATAAATATATATGATCGTGCCTTCAGCAGGTAACAACCTCCATCCTGCTGATGACAAAAACATCAGTCTAGCCTCTCGACGTGCACAAAAAAACAGACATGCTTTTGTTTTTAGACCATTCTGTGAACAGAAAACTGATGCCCCCCTCATCCCCCTCCCACCCCCATCAGCTAGTGCATTTCTGGAAAAATCTCCCTCAAAATGTCAAAAAAAGGAAATGTCTTTGAAAAAGGCATTCTCACATTTCAGCATGCTGTAGCACGGTCAGGACTCCACTCTCGCCTTGCTTTTTTTTGGGGAGGAGCTGCTTTTAGACGCTGTGTTTGCGCAAATCTGCTGAGGGGTTAAGAGGGGAGATACAGCATTAGGCTCATACCTGGTTTGGAAACAGACGGATACTCGACCTCCAATGCAGTGTCAGGAGCTCCTCGTGCGGGGCCTGAGTTTAGGGATGATCCTGGGTGGGGTAATGCACTTTATTTGTCTCATGAAGTCTCACGCTGCCTATGGCCGCTACGTGGACACCTCGGGCAGCTCCATGATGGTGCCCGCAAGGCTAGCGTGGTTCCTCCAGGAGATTCCAGCTTTACTAGTGCCCCTGCTTTTGATGATGACCACCGATGGAAACCACGGCACTGGGAAACACCTGATGCTCTGTACCTTCTGCCTGCACTACTTCCAAAGGTAAACTGGGAAAAAATGGGGTAGAGACAGCTTTTACTTAGAACCTGCTGGTAAATTTTCACAATCACTAAGAAATGTGTAACGCTTAAATGTAAAATTAAGAGGTAGAAAAACTGATTTTTCAACATTATTTACATCTTTTTTTATTGGAAAATCAAACCGTGTGCATAATGGAGAAACCATAGGCGTGGATGATGAAAAGCTATAAACTGTTAGAGTGATCATGTTTCTAAAATGGAAACTGGAGACATTTCCAAGTTCAACTGTCGAAATATCATTGAAATCACACTTGCTGACTATAATTTATCAATCTTTTTGTAGTATTTTAATTGTTGTGAGTCCCACAAAACTAGAATAATAATAATAATTATTATTATTATTATTAATAATATTGATAATGATTTATAATACAATTCACCAAAATAGCACAATCAATGATATTAAATAAAAAACAGACTGTTGCTGCAAAACTAAAAGTGGTTAAATGTGAAAACAACATTTCATTTTGTATGTTATACTGTTAAAATATATATACATTAA